>JAOUZG010019048.1:229272-269824 GCA_026289955.1 Argiope argentata | reverse complement strand
TAGCAATGTAAAAATAACATTTTCTAATTACAAGTCAGTAAGATCAAGATATAATGCCTTCTGTCGAACAATAATTAATAGCTTTGAATTAAAACTTTCTTTGGTTTATAATTCAATTCTTTGCATTGCCAGTTCAAAAGATTAATGTTAGAACATCCCTTATGGAACAGTCACATTTATGATTGAAAACTGGTTATTTTGTGAGATGTTATTGTATTCCCATGTAGTATAAACTTTATAGAGAGCTTTAAATTGTAATGAATTGCCATAATTTTATTTATATTCTTTTATCTAAATTGTTGTCATTTACTTTGTAAGACTTGGAAAGAAAATTATTCTTGCCTGGAAAAAAAGAGATATTTGTTTTTACACTTTTATTTAGATTTACTATTTTTATATGAATAAATTTGACATTCTTTTATTCAATTTTAGGATTTTATTTTACATTTAACTTCTATTTAGGCTTTCTGCCAAGGTAACTCTCCTATTTCAATATTGATATATTTTTTTAAATCAAAATTTTAGTCATGTGTGATTTATAAAAGGAAATTTATTTTTGTGCATAATTTTCATATATTATTTTGATACTATACATTTTATTAAAAAGAATCTTTAAACACTCTTACACTTACTATAAAATGCATATCTAGTTTTCCAATATAAATACTTTGTGACCTGTAAAGCTGGTAGTTTAGGGATTAAACATCAGACTTCTTCGTGAAAAATTGTGTTTAGTTCTTAAATGGAAATAGCAACTAATAAATTTCTTATCTTAATGTAAACATATAAAATGTAAGTAAAATACTAATGAATCCAGGTAATTGTAATTTAGGTAACATTTGATATAACTAAGCATATTTCAATGTATCATGTCAGAAAATCATGTCTTGAACGGCCAAGCGCCACATGCTTTGTGCGAGTTAAATTATATTTTTATTCATTTTAATTGTTTCATTGAATTAGTAATTTTAGTATTGAAAACAATCAAAAAACCTTTGTCTTGACTTTATTTTTTTAAAAAATAGATCCCATTTCTTATTTATTTCATTTCATATAATCACATGTTCAAAATGACATTTTTCTAGGTTTTATTTGCTGTATTAATTAACTTATTTTTTTAAATCAGAGCTTTTGTAAATGCAATGGCAACATATTATTAAATGCTGCTTTTTTTTAGATGATCATGCAGATAATGATTTTTTTTTATTTTTCACCTACAGATTTTTGTTGATGCCAAAAACCTCATCCCAAAAACATCATGTTCTGACATGATAATAAAAATCTTAATTGTATCAAACGGTAAAATGCCAAATTTCAAGCACGTTTTTGCAAATATGTTTTGTTTTTTTTTAAATCTAAGAAATGTTGATATTTTATTGATCTCAGATATGAATGCTCTTAAATCTTCTTGAAAAAGTAAATCCTGTGATTCCTATTAAAAGAACTTTTTTTTTTTTTAACTTTTATACATGCAAACCAAACAAATGAAGCTCTTATGAGCTTAGAATGAAAAACAGTTTTCCTTTTATTTAATAGAAAGTTCTTTTAGATATGTTTGCAGAATTATTAAGTTAACATTAATGTTTATTTTTATAAAAATCTTAATATTAGCTTTATTTCATTAATTAAATTAATTCAAAGTTAAATTTAGGGAACAAAAGCCTTAGTTTTTTTTTTTTTTTTTTTTTTTTTTTTTCAACAATGAAGCCATCGTTATCTGAAATCTAGTCGTGATTTACGATAATGTAAACCATTCATGGAATTAATTTGAAAAAATGGAAAAGAAGTTTTATTTTTTTCAACTCTGAAGTCATTGTCCCAAATCTAGTCATTTGATTTACAACAATGCCAACTATAAATGAAATTAATTAGAAAATATGTGGAAATAAAAAAAATTAAACTCAAATTTTACATTAGATTTTAAGGGAAAAAATTTCTAACTTGAACCTGTTTAGAATTGCATACCAAATAACAGAAAGCATAGAAAATGTTTTAAAATATCACCAATACCAGGTCTCTAGCTCATTTAGTGAAGCTTCTACAATAATAAATAATAAAAAAAACTGCTGTTTTTAGCACCATTTCTGAGAACTTTAGATATTTATAACTCAAAAATGATTAAATAAAATTATAAAATTGTATTTTTCCCTAGTCTATTCTGATAATATATTTGTTGCAAGCAAGTCTGAGATAGTGATTTTTACTCTGCCAACACGGAATGACCCTTGGTATCGTTTTTGTCTTCTAACCACAATTCAAAATTGCAAGGTTCTTCTCAAAAATGGACCTCATGTTGTTCAAAATTGAGAGATATTATTCAACAGAAATTTATTTAAAAACTGATTTAATTTGATCTGCCAGGCTTATTCTTAGAATTTGTTAGAATAATTTTAAATTACTCTGTATGTTATTTTCAAATTATATATATATATATAATTAGAAATTAAAACTCTTCACTCGGCACAAATAACTAATAACATAGAAATATTCTTAATTATTAGCTCAATTCATCTCATATCAAAGCCATTCTAAAATGTTCTATTTCCTAATTCCATTCTGCCTTTTCTATTTAATGAAACCAACTGAAGCTTTGTAAAAATACTGCGTTATTAGTTCCTTGTGCCGAGTGAAGAGATAGAATCACTGACATAAACATAATAAAGGATTCCTTTGTTTCCCTTGACAACGTCAACACATGTAAGAATTCATGTCAAAATTTGACATTTGTCATATTTATGAGAATTTCTTGTTATACAAGACCAGAAAGAGATGCTATGTTGTGCTGCGAGCAGGTTGTGCTTTGTCCATGCTGCTTGTACATAATGCATGCCTCTCTAGTTGTAATAAAACGAACTAAAAAATGCAATCTGTTTTCTTCCTAATTTCAACTGTCACTTTGCCTTCTGCTTCATGCACAAAATTATTATGTGTTACATTATATAGTAGCTTTCATCTCTAATTTTATAATGCTAGAAAATATTTTTCATTTCTTATTTAATTTTCGCTGTAAAAATTATAGTCAATATATTGTGCATTACATTGAAGCATTTAAAATACACCCTTAAAGTGATATTTTTCTTTACAGTTCCTGATATTGCTAAGCCAGTCGTAGAACATCACATGACTTTTGCTGTAACCAAGTCTTCCACGTCTGGCAATATTATAGCCTTTCCCTTGAGAGACTCAACAAATTTAAATGCTGAAATTAGTTTTTCAACCATTGATTTATTAAATTTCAAACAAAGCTCAAATTTTAATTATAAAGCTGATAGTCCTACTGATTACACAGAAATTAAACTTCCGTATCTGGATGATAAACTATCTTATTCACTTATGAACAATATTAATTGTTTGAAAAGAACAAAAATTGACGCATGTAAGTATGTATAGATTTCAAACTTTTAGAAATACATTTTCTACTTTTTAAAGAACTTTAACTTAATTATAAAATCAAAATAGGTGATGGAAATCAAAACAACTTGAATGTGGATCTGCAATCTTATGTTATAATGCTTCGAAAAATTGCATTAAAACAATCAGCCTATTGTCTTTTATTTGAAGATTTAGATTCGTATTATATTTCACATGGTAAGTTTTTGTATTCATTTTTGTTATAGATTTTAATGTTTATGAAATAAATTCTTCTAAATTGCTTTATATATTTCCTTTTTGTGTTTTATTTATTTATTTATTTGTTCTTTATGTATTTCATATAGTTTAGGTTTACCAATCTCTCCAAATAAGTAAATAATTCTTATTAATCCTCAGTCTTTTGAATTTGAAAAAATATAAAAAAAGAGTTATAAATCTAAAACTTGGAAAAATCAAAAGGACACTTATTATTTATCCTACATATTTTCCCTAGATTTCTTTCTTTTTTTTTACATTACAATTGCCTTGTGCAGATGCATGTTTAATTAACTAAAGAAGGAAAGATATTAACACAACAATACAAATTTAAAAGTTAGAAATGAAAAGAGAGGAATTAAGGAATAGAGGAGTTTAAGAGCTAAAATAAATTATAATAAGCTATGTGTCGCACATAGATAAAATTGTATTAATTCAATCACATATTTATACATATCACTCTTTGATTTGTTAAAAAATTTTGATTATATATTTCAGATCAGACTGACCCTGCAGATTGGCCAGAAAGAATACATCTTTTACAGAAGCAATTACAGGTGGAAGAATCTAAGCAAAATACACTCCCACCTTTTCTCCACAGTCTTACTCCTCAGAAGTCTAATGGGAATGGTATTTTACAATTTTACTTTCTGCTGCTGTCAAATCTTTTCTCATATATAATTTGTTTACAGAGTGGTATTGTAAACATGGATATTGACACAATAAAATCAAGTTTATTTTTCAACCTAAGACTATATTAACCTATTAACTGGATAATTAATTAATACTCAATTCTTGGTACTGAAGTATTCATACCTGGTTAACAGGCCCAGTATTTTGATATTTTATAGAAATGTACTTGTAATTGTCATTTTTCTTATGCATTTGTAATTTCATTGAATAACAAAATGACGTGTTGAATGTATCTGACCTGTTGAATTTATCTCCATGAATACTTCATTTTACAAGAAAGTACTTTATTTACAGCTGACAAGTTATGTTTTGATTTGATGAAAGTGAAAGATTCTAAGTAAATAAACTGAAATCATATTTAATCATAAAATTGCCCTTTTCATGCTTTTTTAAAATAATTATATCAAAATGTCATACCACAAATTCCTTATTAATGAAGTGAAATAATTTTCTTTTAAAGATTTTCTTTACATATATTTGAACTCTTATTTATTTTTTCCCTTGCACTTCAGTGTTTTTTCATTTGATTGTTGAATTTGTATTTAAGCTCAGAAAAATAAGAAAAACATTTTCTAAAGCCATCAATTTATTTTCTGTGTTGATTTAAGTTTAAAGTATCAGATGCAAAATTGCCATTTTTAACTATAATTGTCTGTACTATGATGCATAGTGCCTTACTGTGCTGAACAAATATGGAAGGACAGTGCACCAATCCTGAAGGTAAGCTAACATCAATGAGGAAGAGGCAGAACCTTCAAATTATATATAATAATAATAATAATAATAATAATATATTTTATTTGAAGTCTATCTAAGTAAAATTGTATAGTTCATTGAAGAGTAAACACTTTAAAGTCTATATTTCTTGACACACACATAGAGAGAGACATAATGTTAAGTGTCTCTTAATCTGCTTGTAGATATTCTAAGTGTTTCATAACTGAACGATTACTTTTGTCCTTATTATGAAAGTTGAGCAAACACACATTTATTGCATTTTCTTTTCTTTTTGTATTGATTTTTCTTATTTATTTAAATAATTCAAGTTTGTTTTCACCTTCTATCATTTGATAAAATATCAATTATAAATAAAAATGACATTGTTAATAAAATGATATTTAAAAAAATTGGATTACATTTTATTTAAATGAAATTTATTGAATTAAATTTTAAAATGTATATAACTGTAAATATTTATTTCATTTATCTCAGGAATGGCAATTAAAGAAATTAATATTCCAGAAATAGTTAAATAATCAGATAGGATACTTTTTTTATCAATTTTTAACTATTTCTTTCATGATTAAAAATATTATTACCATTCAAAAGGAGATTTATGAAAAAGGGTACAACTTTCTGACAATTTTTGCAATTGTTATTTTTATTTATTTATTTGTATTAAAAAGTTTATATATTACTATATGATTGATATTTTGTTTTTGTTTTTCTAATATGAAAATCTTTTCACCTAAATAAAAAATTGGGTTTGAGTGAAAATATTTAGTTTCGTCTCTTTAGTTTATGTCTCCAATGAAGATGTCAGAAAATATTTTAAGTCATCAGGGGAGTCTAAAGATACATCACAAATTGTTCCAGTATCACAAGTAATGTTTATTATTAAATTTTGGAACATTAAAAAAATGCATGTATGATAGTGCCTTTTATTTTCTTCTTGCTATATCCTATATATCTAATAAGTAATTGATAATTTATTATAATTGTGAAGTTGTCTTTTTCTATGATAATTCTTAAATTTCTTTTTATGTCAGTAAACATTAAAATTAGCAATAACTTATTTTTTCTTTGTTTTTTTTTGCACATTTTATTGTTGTATGGCATCAATAATTACAGTACACTGCATATTTAAGATCTAATTTTACTATAGAATCTTGGTTTTTCTAAATTCTGGCAGTTCACAAATCCTCTTATTTTTTTACCATGGAAATTTGATGACAATGTAGCAACTCCAATGTATTCTTGTTATTTAACGATTGTTCAAAATTAATATGCATGTGCTAATGTGTCTTGAAAATGAGATTTTTTCTACAATTGATTTGAATTTTAAAAATATAACAGATATATATCTTAATTTTACTCATTAATGATATTAAAAGTTTAGATAGAAACTTCTTTTAGGATAAGAAATGTTCCAATGGAAAATGATTGTCATATGTTTTATAATTACAAAAATTTAATGATGTTATTTATTTCTTATAGACATTAATTTATGGTTATACTATGATGTAAGTAGATGTAAGAAGCTTAGAGAGTTTCAATAAATTTTTAAGTATAGGTATGAATTTTCAAAAATCTTAGTCACATACATACATACTAAATTTATATTTAGGGTAATTATTGTTATTGAAAAGAATTATATTTTACATGTACTAAGTTTAGAGTTATTTTTAAAATATGGAATGTCTGTGAATTTGTTCTCAGCAAATTGAAAAATTTCATTAGATTTTTAATTTTTTAAAAAAATTTGTAAACATTGTGTTCTATGATAAATTTAAATATTAATGAGAATTGATGTATCTCATTTTTTATACATGATTATAGTGATCTTGAAAAAGGATTATTTAATTCTTTGCTGCTTAATATGCAAACTTTTCAATCAGTTTTTGTAATTAAAAAGAGTTTTTTTTTAAATAAATGTTTTTTTTTTTTACTATTTATACTATATATTTTTTGATATGCGTAGACCTTCATCAATCTGTAAAATCTTTATTTATTAAGCCTTATTATTATTTGTCTCTATACAAAACATATATATATATATATATATATATATATATATATATATATAAAATATTTGTTGAATAATAATTCTTAAATGTTTTTTTTTAAATTGATTCATTTTTTATAGTACATTGAAATATTTTTCTTTTTCCATGACACCATATATAATTTTGACAAGCTAAACATTGCAATTAAATGCAGAGAAAAAAAGTGTATCAAAGTTTTATTTTTGGGGATTTTATTTAAATTCTCTACAAACATGCAAAATCTATTAATTTTTAAACAATCAAAATACATTTACCTCTAAAGCATCATTATTCTTTTTAAAGTAACACAAAATATCATGACAACATACTTTATTTCTGCATCAATTTTTATTGTAAAAAGAAAATTCCTCATGAATTATTACTCAAACAATGTATTTAGATAGCTGGTCATCAAACTTTTAGTAATGCAAAGTGTGTTGTGAAGAATACCATTAAAACCTGAAAACATTTTTAAATTGTAACTTTTTGCTTATAGTTTCATTAATGTTATGGATTACTGAAATATTTGACTTGCTAATTGTTTTCTTTCTTTTCTAAATGGAATAATTATGTTCTTTCAGTTAAATTACAAAGTAAAGGATAACAACATAGATTTGGAGACAGTGTTGAATTCCATATGGCCAGAAGTTATCAAATGTGTATATCATGACGTATAGTAAGTAATATAAGCATGCCTTTGAATTTGAAAATATTCAGGGGTGTTTGTGCTCTGGGGAAACCCTGGAATTCCGGGGATTTTGAACTTCGATACCCGGAAATTCCGGGGGTCGTCGTTCAAAAGGTAGTAGGAATAATAATGAATTATTTATTTTGATCTGGGTAATTTTGTTCAATAATTCATTGAACTTTTATAATTAGGTCATTCAATACTTCATAATTGTAATTTTTCATTTCTCCCCCCTCCCACAAAACTCCAAAATGTCGGTAGTAAGTCCGTAAATGTTTCAGGGGATTTTTTGGGGTCCCACAAACACCCCTGAATATTTATTGCTTAAGTACGTGGAATTTGTATATTGTTGAAGCTCTTAACAATATTCAAATATATTAATAACAATAAGCATTTGCCATATAAGTTTAAAAATTGGAAGTAAAGAACTTGGCTTCTCTTTTTGCTGCATGACTCATCAAAATAGCCAAATAATAATAATAGAAGCTCAAATTTTGAATAATGTTAGGAAACATTTTAAAGGTATATATAGAGAAAACTTTACAAGATTATATGAAATGCCACAAAGGAAATACATATTTCCGTGTTTGTGTAAATTTCTCAGTAATGAACCCTGTTGCGATTTAGTTGTACATATTTACTTACATCTTGAATATATGCTGGCAGCTAGATAAGTCATTTGAATTTCCACCATATACTGCAGTTGTGATTTAATCTATTTTATTGTACAATTTTTTAAATCTATCATTAATAAATTAAGAAAAAGTTTTGTTTGCATTATATATCAGTCCAAAAAATTTTTTATAATAACTTGACTATTATGGCTTTTCTCTATAATAAAATTAATTTTTTTTGTAACCGACACTAATTTATTATGCAAAAAAAAAAAATGTAAATGTCCTGTGATATTGCAATTACTTTTTAATCTTATGATCATTCTCTTTCAGTTATAGTTTTAAATTATATTATTCTTCAATATGTATTAGAAATTTTTGGAGATGGTTTACTATATCATAAAAGTAAAGAAGATATAATAAAAGAATTAAAGAAATAACCTTCCAACTGAAAGTTTAATCAAGTGTTAAAATTACATCTCTAAATGGCTTATAGTGATAACTTGCCTATGGAAATTGATATTCTTATCTTTCAAAGCAATTATCTTACAGAAGTCTTACTTAATCTTTGTATTACCTTAAGACTGAAAATAGTGGTATTATTTCCATAAAAAAATTTCCCTTTAATTTTAATAGTGTTTTAAATTCAATTTGATGTGCTATAGGAAATAATGTTTTAAAATATTATGATGGAATTCAAACTCATCCATCAAAATATTCAATTGCATATTTTTGCCATTTATTAACTTTTTCGTAGGATTTTCACTTTTCCTTCATATTATATACACTTTAAATTTGCAGAAAGCTGGTTCGGTCAAATTCATATTTTTCAGTCATATTAAATAACAAGGTGATTTTTAAAAAATGCATCTCGTAAATCATTTAACAGTCTAAAAAGTTAATAGTCTGGTCTAGTTTATAAAGCGGTCTCCAAAGATGTCTTGTTGGAATAGAATATTTTGTCTTTTAAATGCATTATTTTGCAAAATTTTAAAAGCATGTAGTAAATGGTTTTACATCTATCAAATCTATTGAGTTTTTAAATAAGTAATGTTCCTTCTCTTCTGATACATCAACAAGATATTTTTAATTCTTCTTAAAGTAGCATTTATGGAACTTCTTAAAATAACATAACTGGAAAGAAAGGCCTACTTATACTATACTTATTTTATAGTGAAAGGAAAAAAACATTTTTCTTTCATAAATTATGAATATGACATTAAATTTATGTAGCTGTATTAGAATTGTTATTAATATTGTTTTATTTCTTCTTGATTTGGATCAACCAATTTTTTTAATTATTTCAGTTTGAATTTCTTTCTTAATAGAATACTGATTTTTTTTAAATGTTTTACTTTTGGAAAGTCAAATTGCCCTTCCCTTTTAAAGCTTCCTTTAATGAGCAACTTTTTTTCAAGTTTTACAAATGTTAATTCTGATATTTTATTTATTTCATATATTATTTTTAGTTACAATATTGACAAGCAAAGTGAAGAAAAGGAATCTGTGGGAAATAATATGGCACAACTTTATGTACAACATGATACTGCTACGTCCTGTAACAAACAGCAATTAAACCCAAATACATCAATCCTTGTCAGGACTTCAGTTCCAGCACCTAAACAAAAATGGAGAAGTCCTTTGAAACACAGACTAATTCCGAAAAAAAGTCAGAATTTGGTTTACAAAACATACATCGATAGCAGTCAGGCATTAGCTTCCAAATCAAGGAATGATTCTATTGTTAGTCTACCTGCAAGTGCTTCTATTACAAATAAAAAACCTGGGAGAAGGCAACTAATAAAAAAAGCTGCATTACCAATGAGATGCAGTCCTAGAAAGAAAAAGGCTGTGATGTATTCTGTGAAATCAAAGTAATTTTTTTTTCATATCTTATAATTTTATTTTCTTTGTTCTAATCAGCTTGCAGCAACTTCTGCTTACTAAATAGTAATTTTTAAATTTTTCAACAATTTTCATTTATACTTTCACTATAGAGTACAAATTATTTATATTATTTTTAGTTTTTATGAATCTTTTCATAAATTGAATTTTATATATGATAAACTGTTGCGATTAGTGGTAGTTATTAATCTCAAATGAAGTAATTTCAGTGGGAAATGAAAACGTTACGTTCCTGTTATATATTAATTTATAATTATCTAAATGTTTTGAATTTTAAAAAAATTAGTTGTTATTAAAATGAGTTTACATTAACTATTATATGCATTATTGGAATAATGCGCAATTGATATTTTGTGATGATTTTCATATTCATTCTACAAGGTTAAGACAAAAATCTGTAAACTGCAATGTTTATCTTCTTTTTAACTTCACCATTGTTGATAGATTTTAAAATATAAAATTCCATTTTTGAGAAAGCTCAAAAACTCGACAGAAATGTACTGCAGGAAGACAGGAGATAATATATAGATTGAATCTTCTCAATTACTAAAATGGACAATATTTAATATTATCATGGTTAAGGTTTTCATTTTCTTTATAAGTGGACTATTAAGGAATAATTGCTAGCATGTGGTAACATATTAATATTTAAAAAATAAATTATAGATTGGCTTAAAAGTCCACCTCCCTTTGATATTATAAAAATTCAGCTGATTTTTCCATCCAAATTCTGCTATTGATATCAATTAGTTAATGTCATCAAAATCTTATGATCTTAAACTGATCTATCATATTAAGAAGCAACTGTTTTGTTATGTGAAATATGTTTACTTTTATAGAAAACCTAATCTTAACTTGCCACAGCAAAAAAATGCAGTGACAAAATCAGGTACTAGTCGACAAAAGCAAAGTAGTACAGCAGAAAAATCTAATCTAAGCCAACAGAAACAAAACTTATCATTAACACCTGAAGAAGAAATTGCAAAGAAGGTAAGGACATTTATCATTCAATTTAGGATATATTACCTATTCTCAGATTCAAATCTCTGATTTGGTATATTTTAGGATTGATTAACATATCCTTTTATTATTTTTAAAAATTCACTTTTAATTCTTGTATTGATAGCATGCATGTACATTACATGACAAGGATGTATGTTACACTTTATTATTCATAATCAATATTTTAAAATTACATCTGTTCTGATTATACAAATAAATTAATGCTGAATAAATATCATTCTAATAAAACGGTAGTTGTGAACATTCTAATTCATTTAATGATAATACTTTGTTTCATTTTTTTAATAGATAGTTAAAATCTTGCTTATTAAGCATTTCTCATAATGAATGTTTGGGATAACCAGGGGTGAGAGGTAATGAGGCAGCAAATCACATACAGGATTGATTTGCAACTGTCAATGCTGAACACTTATAACTACGTGGAATATGATACTGAAACGTTTGAGCAAATGCTTTAATCAATGAGATTGTGTCTTTGTCTAATATTATGGGGCTAGAGGTGGATAACAATAATATTGATGGGTTGGTAGAAGAACATAGCAAAACTATATAGCAACTCATGGTGCTGCAGTGGTGATCATGTCAGGGGAAAAGGAAATTTTTCTTCTTATTAACACAATAAATACTCAAGGAACCCACCCTTCTTACTACAAATTTAGTTAAGTTGAATTGCTATCAACACAGTAAGAACTGATCATAAGATTTTTTGTGTTGTGTAGCCTGTTTGTTATTATTTCATAAATAACAAAATCTTGATGATTTTATAATGTACAAAGTTGAACTAAAAATGAGCAGTCCTAAGCATATGTTTTACAGATTTCTTTGCAATCTCTAATGGGTTAAGAAATAATGAAAATATTCTAGGAAGCAGCTTCTTCCATCTCTGAATAGTCACAAAATCTTTTTTTATTTTTATTTTAAAGTAGTGTAAAAATGATTTTTGTATAATTATATGATGTGAAGCAGTTGAAGGAAAACAAGAAAATTTTGAAAAATCCCTTATTGAACATTTACTACTCACTCTTTAAGAAGTAATTGCTTTTCAAATTTATTCTCTCTAGATGAAATAATCCAACAGACATTTTGAAATATTTTTGTGCAAACATATTGTAATTTACAAATAATGAACATTAATGTCATTCAAGTGTACATTTTTATTATTTTGTTCAAATATTTTATGTACTTCTATTTAAACCTTTGATGTATGGTGCTTTCACTGTGAAACTACCACTTTCTAAAAATTATTTCTAAACGTGCTATGGTTCTTATCAAAACCTAAGATTCTAACTATAATAGTTGCCTGTAGATGCCAGCACGCTAGTTAATATATCTCTTATTTATTTAAAAAAAAATGTGTAATCTTTAAAGCATTTTTTACAGTCTTTTTTTTTTCTTTTTTTTGCATCAAGGAAAAAATAAACCCATAATTCCATCATAAATTTGTTGTATGGAAGCTGTCTATAACATACACATTTTTTTCTATTTTTCCAAATTTAATTGTGAAGAAAACTTTATCATACTTGAGATCTTAGGTGGTTTCAGAGACATACCATCATGCACCTATCACAAGATTTTCTACCACTTGAAACATATTAGTGAAACCGATCTGTTTTCCTTTCCCTTAGTCAAGTGGTTGATAATTTATGGGGATGGAATTTATTCACATTTGAGTAAGGTTTAAAAGAATAAGATGGCTGAAATTGTCACTTTTCAGTAGCATTCTTCTTGTATTAACCAGTAACCATATTATGCAGATGTTAAATATATTTTCTAATATAGCATAATTTTTAAATGATTTATATAAATATTATGTTTCTTAGCAAGTTGAATATAGTGTTGATTGTATTTCAAACCTAAATGTCATGTAAAAAACTTGCAATTATTTGAGAATTACTTGCTATTAAAATTGTTTATTTTGCATGTTATAAGATTGTATAAAGAGTTTTCATTGATAATATTGTATGTTTTAGCATTTTCATAAATAAATAATTACAATATAAAACAGATTTAAAGAATTTATTAGCCATAAGAAAAATATGTTGTAGGTCCAAGGTGGTGCAGTCCATTATAATTTTTTAAAAAGATATTTCCTCTTAGATCTAAACATGAAAATTAATTACATAATTTTTAAAAATTCATACTGGTGTTCTACAAAGCCATATCGTTGTTCTACCAGACTAGTGGAAAACTTACAATTGGTTGAAAGTTGCATATAATTTACATTTATGAACTAAATATCTTAATGTTGGTTTTTAGTTAACTTATTTTATATTGCTGCCTTATAGGTGTTTTTTTATTACGTAAATTTAAACAGAAATAAGAAAAAATATCAGATCAATTGGTTTGTGTATAAAAAGTTTCATATATTTGTATAAATATTGATTTTGCTCAACCCTTTTTTTTTTTCCAGAAACTTCGAGTAGCTGTTGCTTCAGCTTTGGAAAAGAATGCGATAAACCTAGAAAATGCTCTTTTTCGACCTTGTTTTAAAAAGCTCTTTACAATTTGTCAAGCTTTTGTAAAAGTATGTTGCATTTTTTTTTCTTAAATATGAAGAAATTATTTTTCACCATCCCAAGAGCATATGCAACAATAATAATAGATTTAGTCATAAATAAGTCTACAATTTTTCATTATGTGTTTTAGAACGTAATTTATATTAGAAATGTTTTTTACATTTTGTGTATATTTTTATTAAAATGCAGAAGATGATAAAAATCATTTTTTATGAATCATCAGATTAATTAATTAATAGATGATAAGAGAGATAAATTATTTCAGAACCCAAAATTTCAAAATTCATTGTGCAAGATCAGGATTTGTATCCCCAGAAAAAAATATATATGTTAAAGTGTTTCAAGCAAAAATTTTATTCTATTGCAGGACATACCTCGTAAAAAAGGAAGTACTAGCCAATATATGCAAAAGATTGCTGATGCACATGTTAAGCAAGTATGTGAATTTTATATTGCAGGCTATTCATCTTTTCAAAAAATTCCCAACTTTTGTTAAAATATCTCTCATTGTTTAATTTGATAAGTTTCTTTTCTTGCTAATGTATTTTTGAGTTTTCTCAAAAGGATTATTTCAGATTAATTACAACCAAAAGAATTCTCTAGTAAAATTTAGACATTTTATTAAAAGAAAAAGTTTTTAATAAACTTTTTCTTACCACTTTTGTAAATGTTGCTTCGTTATAAGTTTTCTAGTCTGAAGTTTGCAATTACTCATAAATAAGAATTTTTATTCTCTTTACATTTCAATCTGTTTTTTTCAGGTTATTGAATTTGAGAAGCAAAAGTGATCACTATTTCATCAAATCCATGTATAAATGTACATAAAGAATTTTTATGACTTTAGAATTTGACTCTTTAAGAGTATCTTTGACTGGTTTTATGCAAATAAACGTTTTACAAATTTGTAGTTCTGTGTTGTTGAATAGCATCAAGACATTGAACTGGTAGTTTTTAATTATTTAATTTTCATACAACAGATAGAAATAATACACAATTTATGTACTTTACTTACATTAGTCAGCTACTATAGATTGTAGCATGATTAATATTTATGCACTTATTTTAAATATTATTAATTTTACAGAAATATAATACAGTTACAAGAATGATGTGGGAAAACCCAAATTATTCCAATAGGAATTCAATGTATTTGTTATTGTCATGCAAGTGTTAAAAAATGTTTTAAATTAAATTATACAATTTTTTTTTCAAAAAAAAAAGTTAAGAGTTCCAATAGCAATTTATTTTTAACTGGCTACATATTAATAAACCTTGGGCTAACAGTACCTTCTTTCCATGTGTCTTAAAGCTGTTTTAAGAAACCGCTTGTCTCTAACTATATGAAAAACACATACATTCTACTAAGAAAAAACATTTCAGTTAATCACTTGTTTTCAAAAAATGCTTAACATATTTTGGCAGAGGCTGTTAAGTAAGTGCATATAATTCTTAATTGTCTAAAGTACTATAAATGCTAAACAATTTTTCTGAATTTAGTAGTTCTATTTAATAAAAGTTTACACTTTTTATTTTCTCATTACAAAGGAAGAATTAAAATTATTTGTAACATTATTATTTGTTAGTTTCAAAGACATAGAGGACCATTTTATTCCCTCCCGGGAGATTACGATTTATTTACAAAAGGTGCGGACAAAGTGAGTGCTCACAGTGTAGCGCAAAAACGTAAAGAGGGGGGATCATTATCCCAGGTCTTGTATACCATAAGATTTTGATGGGATTTCCTAAACACCTGCGTAATCAAGCATAGGGATCTTTCAAAAAGAATTTTATTTAGATCAGCAATTTAACTCAAAACATGAGAATCTATAGGCTTTTAGCAAATTCAGCATCTATTGAATTAACTAGAACAAGTGGATTGGACCAGAAAATAAGAGAATATTTTTAGAATAAAGCTACTATGGGCTAAATTAATTTGAATTTAAAATTAGTGTAATATATAGTTTGAATTGTTTTGTTCATATACAAATAACATTAATGAAATTTAGTTTATTATGCATTTCAGAGAAGATTCAAAGTTTTGAAAAAAATCTCAAAATGCAACATGATGGATAAATAAAAATTCAGCATTCAGTTGGATTTCTGACTAGTGACAGCCAAGCTGCCTAAAGCAGGTCATACAAAAAAAAATAATTGTCAAAGTTTTGACAAATATAATCAGTTATTCATTTAGTTATTACGGTAATTATAAACAAATATCTGTTTCAATACAAATGTGAATGTCATGCAGTCATTTATAACTAAACTAAATCATTAACATGTATAACAATATACAACATTAAATTAGACAGCTTATTTAAAGTGAAATTTCAATTACATTGCATTGAAACTTTACTTAAAATATAATCATATTCTTTTAGATCAGAAAATAGTATGTAAACACCATTCTGCGGGGGAAATGACACCGAGAAGTTATTTTTTATATATTGAACAAGAAATTTCACGAATATTAATTGCTACTGCTGTTCGAAAAGGAAGAATTTCATAACATTAAACAATGCAAAGATCACACTAAATGAATATTTTTGTCAACATATTATTTTATAATGGGAGTTCTCTCAACTTTTTTGAATGCTAAAACAATATAGTATCTGGTAATATAATTTTGATGTATAGTGATGAAAATCTAATATACTTTTTGATCAATTGAATTCAAACTTTGATAACAGTATATAATTTTAATATCACAAAATTTTATATTCTAGCCTCTTTTTTTAAAAAAATTACCACAAAGGATAGATCAAACAAACTAAAATGTTCAAATTTGATTGTTTATGATTTCACCATAATCATTTTGTTTCAATACAAAATTTCATCCCTAATTCTGATCATTATTTTCCCAAACACAGGTTTAAAACATGTAGGTTGATATGAATCTTGAGGTCAAATTTTAAAAAAGTAATGAACTTTTCCTTAAATAAAACAACTTCAAACATTTTACTTACTTCTTCAACATATTTGTTTGTGAAGTCATTAGTTATCTTCTATATAATCTGAGCATCCATAATAAAGTGAGTATCTGAGCCATCTAAAAGATTATACAAATTGCAATCTCAAAATTCTAATGGTTAATTTTAATCATTGCAGTGATTTCAGTGTAGTTATCATAATATTTAATTCTTTCTCAGCAAAACAGCATATTATTCAAAAGGTATTTGTGATTCATTTTTTAAAAATAATTTTTTATTGCATAGTTAGAAATGTTTATTAATATTGCATAAGAGGAAAAAGTGAATATAAATATTGTTTATGAACTACACATAATTATTTAAAATTTAAATACATAATAAAGGAAATCTAAGTATTTATTTAAATAATTAATTCTAGTTAATCTTCAAGATAAATAAATAATTCTAATTACTTTTCATTCATATGAAGTTGTATTAGAGGTGCTTGGTTAGTTACAATTCATTTTTAGCGACTAAATATAATAGTGAAATAGCATTGAAATTGAGATATAATTATTTTCTTTGCTTCTATAAACATGAAATTATGTTAATATGAAAGTTGTAATGAAACAATGCTAATGCTCTTGAGAATAGTCTCATAATATAGGACACAATTTCATTAGTTATTCTGGATAAAATAAAATTTGAGCAATCAAAATTAATTACATTTTAGCTTTTAATCAAAAGAAAAGCAATTAATTATTTTCAGAAATAAATTCTTTGCTGGGAAATGGAAACAATTTTGATACTTTTTTTAAATGTCATTTTGTGCAGATAATTTCTTATTTTTTTCCGCAACATCTTTGAAAAATGTGTACTGTTACTTACATTTGAAAAAAAAAAAAAAGTTTACAATACATGTAACTAAATAATGTATTGCTATTCTGTAATATCAAAAATTAGTTTTCTGTCAGTATTGGCAAAATAATTTTTAATACATATTAAAGAAAATAATGGAATGATGCTGTAAAACTAAATAACAGTAGATAAATATATAGAAACATTAAAATATTCTCACATAAATAAATATACAAAATGAAAATCATCGAAGATTAAGTAAATTTACAAATTACTAAAATTTATAGGGGGCTGGGAGTCTTCTTTTTCAAAAAAAAAAAAAAGTTTGTTTATGACAAAGAATAGTAAATATTAATTATGAAAGCATCTATAAAAAGGCCATTAATAAAACCAATTACAAAATGATAAGTAAAATCATCATCACATTTAGCTGCTATCCATTTAAATTACTAACTTGTGAAAGCCACACATTTTTTAATATTTCTACAACTTATATTGAACCATTTTCCTAAAACAATATTATCAATAGAAAAAAGTCAATTTAATTAATGTTTTGATAATTACCTGCCTAATTGGAGAAAATGGTTTAAACATAGATGGCACCTAGACATCAGTTATGTTACCTGCATACAGCATAGAAGAGGTTTTGACTTTATCAGGAGCAGGAGGAAAATATTTGAATTCCTTGGAAACAATTTTCATTTAATAAATGAATATATTACGTCCTTCTGAGGCAACTAAGATTAAACAGTAACAGAAAAAAAATATTTAACTTTGTCAATAATAATAATTTCTTATGCATTATTATTGAATATTGCACATGAATAGAAATTAAGAAAACTTCCCATTTCATTTCTCAATCATTTTTAAGGGCTTGCATTAATCCTTTATTTTTTTAAAAAAGCTATTTTAATGTAATTATCATTAACAAAATGAGATAAACACGTATTTATATTTAACACTTCCTAATTGAGAGTTAAAGAATGTTGTAGTAATATATATTGAGTAAAAATGACGAGACCACAACCGAAATTCATTTTTTCTAAAATTCTAGTTAACTAGAAAACTGAGATTAAAAATGAGTACAGAAGTTTCTTACTGGTACACTGGATTTTAATTTTTAAACTTAAAATAGAAATAAAGATTAATATTTAATTTCTGAAAGTATTAAAAAATAATAATTCTAAAGAAAAAGAGGATAATTAATAAACAAATAGCACACAGCACTTTAATTCATCATCATAAAAAAGATAAAGAAAACACTAAATATATATAAGCTTTTTATTTTAAAAAAAAGGTGAATTTATATATTTTTTCATATTTAATAAATTATACAACAGTAAAGTTTTTGAATAAATTGGGAGTTTTAAAAATGTATATGTTTACACGCTTTGAAGACACAATTTATGGATGTATTTAATAATTTGAAAAGAATTTAGATGCAAAACATTTTTAGTTTTTACCTCTGATTTTATATAAATCAAAATATATTTTAATTACAGATATCTTAGCATAATATTAATAAACTGTGGTAATCAAAGAAAAATTCATATTGCCAATAAAATTTCATTAAATATTTCAAATTCCAACATTTTTTTAAAATTTTGTGTGGTCACTTCCAAAGTAGATTATTTACCATTATCTCCAAGAAATAAATGCAAAATTTTCATTGTTTTTTTCAAAATTATACTTGACAAACCTAAAAAAAATACATTGTGTTATTTTTATTCACACATTTTGAATAAAATCAAGATTAACATAATTGAAAAGCAAATGAAACACTTTGAGCAAAATGCTTAACAATTTTATTACCATTCAATACAATACATTTAAAAAATATATATCACATTCAGAAACAGAAGTATGTAAAAGGCTTGCAATAACAATTAACGAGTATTTCATAAATAATACATTTTCTTGAATATAAAAGTGGTTACCATATATAAGATTACACCAACAATCATGCTTTAAAAAGTAAGACCAAAGCATTCAGCATAACATTTATTCAAAGATAGATAAAAATATAATTTAGAAAGGAATGACTATGCAAAAATCTGTTGAAATTCTCATTTTGAAAAATCTTTCTTATTCCCATATGAAAAATAAAATGATACAAATTCTCTCATAAGAATATAAATAAGAACTTATAGGTATAAAATAGAATTCAGTTGCAAACTGTAAAAATTTTAAAAATTTCTGTCAATTAATTGCATAGCTTCTCTTGGTTTTGTATTTCAAAAACACATACACAATATCAGTTAATTATTTCAGAAGTAAAATTGTAAGATAATTAAAAATAAGAGAAATTCTGAAGTTAACACAATAAGTCAGAAATTCTAACTTGCATACATTTTATAAAATTGAAATATGTAAAACAACTATTAGAATAGTACATATTCTTTAATTATCTATAGTATAACTAAAAATGAATGAAGCTCTTTTTTTTAAAATCTGTTCATAAGATTGCCAACATAAAAAAAACAGGTACATTACAAAAATTTACTTATAAACAGAAATGTGAAAAAGTTAATAATGTAAGAAAAGCTTCCCACCTATAATTTTTCATAAAACTTATCAAATACAATAAAATGCTTTAAAATATTTTACTGTTCTTTATTCATATGAAACTAATAAATTATTCATTCTCATGAGCAATAAAACTAAAATATGTTTTTTTGGGTAATACAAAAACAAGTTTAATTATATTTAAATTTTGGGTGATTCAGTGAAAGAATTAACAAAAGTTATTCTTCATATAAATTATATGTTGTTACTGCTCAAATATTTTAAATAATTATAAATAAAACCTAAAATAGTTTTAAATTATTGATACTTAAACACCATGATTCTAAGAAATAATTTTTTTCCTCAATATAGAATTTTTTTAAATAAAAATATAAGAGTAAACCTAAAAAATACGAATGTGTGAATTTACAAATTATAATTATTATTTTTATACTCTACCAATTTAAAATTGTATTTTTCATAATTCAATCAAAAATCAAATAATACAAAAATTATTAGAAGCTAACTTACTCAATGTTAATTAAAACCTGTCAAAAATGATAACTACTGAGCAAAGTGGAAAATACACAAGTTAAAAACATTAAGTATTTCACAATGTTAAGATAGACTAGAAAGTTTAGGAAACAAGTACAAAGAATTTTGTTCAATAAAAATGAAATGGCTGATTTTTTTTAGCAAAAACTTATAACATAAAGACTAGATGCAACAAAAAAAACTAGATTAGACATTTGATGATTTTTCCAAACTCAAACAAATGTGGAATATATATATATATATATATATATATATATATAAATTTTGAACAGTAGTCTTACAAAGCCAAATCTATTAACTATATAGAAATGGAAAAAAGTAAACCAGAAATGTACATCAATGGAATTTTAAATAAACTAAAATTGTAAATTTTCTTAGTTTTTATCTATAAATATCAGAAAATCAATAATAAGAATCATAAAATGATTCAGAAAGATTTGCCTAAAATACATATTAAATTAAAAAAAAAAACCTTTTTTTAAGAAAATAATTTGCAACAAGTATTTTTTACCTTCTAGCTAGAGAAATTAAATCAATCATTATATGGTTTAGAACAAATTTTTATAATCTTTTTTTTTAAAAAAAAACATTATTTTTTTTATTAAAAAGGCAATACAAATTAAGGATCCTATATAAGTGAATTATAATTTCCTTATAAAAGAGAAATAGATAAGAAAAAATTATTATTATAAAAATCAATTAAAGTTGAAGTTGAGAATTAAATGGTCATTTCCAAAAGATTTTTAGTAATTTTTCTAAACTAGAATGATAATATAAATTAAAAATGGGAATAGTATCAATAAAATTTTACAAACATTATTTTGAGAAAAAGTTTTCGTTAATAGAAAAATATACAGAATATATAAGTAAGTTTGTAAAAAATATTGTTTTATCCAATAGCAAATTTTAAAATATTCTCTAAAAAGTTCTGTTGAGAGATTTAAAAAAAAGAAAGAAAAGAACTCTTTACCTGTTTGTTTCTGTTGAACATGTTTTTATTCCTCACATGATATAAGAAAACACTGAATCTTTATAAATAAATCTACTTTCTTTTCATATTCACTAAATTAAAATGTTCAAATAATTTTACAACCAAAATAATATTATACATAGGCAATAATAATTGAATTTTTCCCCAAATGTGTGTAAAAAGACATTTAAAAGTAAGTTAGTACAGTAAAAATAGTTAATAAACATTAAAAAAATATTGCTAATTTTTATTAAGTACATTGGATAAGCTGTAGTTAATAATAAAAATAATTTTAGGATTTTTTTCAACAAGAGGTTTAAGGTATTAAGTATAAAGAAAGTGTTTTTGTTAGGTCCAGATGAAATGAAATATAACAAGCATTGATCAGACAAAATTAATCATGGTTATATAAACTGAAAAGATAAAATTTCAAAAGTTTTAATGTGCTATATTTGTGCAATAAATGAACTGAATGTCATTATAAATATTCTTTAACATCAAAAAAAAATTAACAGTTACTAATTTCAACCTAATTTAATGGAACTAAAAACATTTAATAAGCAAAAATATTCACTTAATTTTATTAAAAATCCATTTGATCTTTTGAAATATGAAGCTTAAAAGCAATGTTTAAAGAAATACATGCATTTACAGAGCTTGGCTAATACTTTTATGAAAACTACATTTAGCAGAAATGAAAAGGTCCACAATAATATTTCGATGCATAATGAAACTTAAAATTTTTAATTTTAAGGAAGTTTGAAGTTTATGTGGATAGAGATAGATGAAATTTATGAATATTTTTATTATGAATTGTAATTCAATTGTACCGAGAAGAAAGTTAATTGTACAAAATACAACATTACTTATAATAAAGCACACATCATTCACATTGAAAATAATTTTTGGCATTTGCAAAATTTATTACACATTTATAATAAAATGGAAAATAAAATTGTTCAAAAATCATCAAAGCACACTGATTCCCACTAGGAAAATAACTGAATATCCACACTACAAAATAAATAAATATCTTTCTTAGCTAAATTATTTAAACGAAAAAATATATATTTCTGAGGGCAAACCAAAAATAGCTGCAATAAAAATAATAAAAAAAAGTGTTTTCAACCCATTTGCACAAACACGCACTAAATTTCACAAAAAGCAGTTTTCACAAAACAATGCTATGTTTCAGCAGAAGATAAAGTCGTCACAAGATAAATAGTATTTATAAATATGACTGGAACTTTACTATGTATTCTCAGAATATTTTTCGCAAAAATACATATAGTACAGCTAATTATAAAAAAAAGAAAACACTTTTATCACAAACAGACTTATTAATGCAACTAAACCTCCTGAATGCAAAAGCCAAATGAATTTCAAATTATAAATAATTTCCATGTAAGTTTTTATTTATTTTTACAATTAAGAAAATGTAGATGCCAGAAAAGTTACATAATCAATAAAATTTTCATATTCCTTGATAATTAAAAAAATTACATTATCAAATCAATTTTGTTGGAAGATTTTTTTTTTTTTTTTTTTTTGTAAAAATCCAATAAAACATTTTTAAAATATAAATATTTAGGTACATTTTCTAAGTTGATTTGATTCAGCAGTTTAGAGAAATACTAATTCAGATCTTTAAAATAAAAAGAACGAATTAAATGATTATTAAACTATTTATAAAAATCAGACAACAATTGCAATTTTAAAAACCACAAACACAATTTAAAAACAAACAAAAGCATTTGCTCATATAGTTTGCAAAAAATCTAAATAAGAGAATAACAGATTCAGAGTTAGATATATTATTACATATAAATAAGTATGGCATTGTTCACAGGAGGTTTTGTTGCAAAATACCTTAAAATTAAAAAATGAATGCAGAAGTGCAAAGGCACCTCTGAGGCCAATGTAAAATATCTTTTCACAGCTAACATATAAATATGGAATATACACAATATAATAATACATTTGCAGATATCTTGGAGGTTGCAGCTCATGAAACAGATTTTTCATTTTTCAAGCTTCTAAGCAACATTACCACCCTTATCAGAGATGAAATAGTACCGAATAATCCAACATTCCTTTTGCTTAGTTTGCCAGCCCACAAAAAGCTTCCATAAGGCAAATAGTAAATGGCTAGTGCAAGATCTGCAGCATCTTTAAAGCCCAGAAGAAGGTATTCTAGTTGCATTGCTACTATCTTCTCATGCAAACTACGGGAATAAGATTAAAAAAAATATCAAAAGGTAACTATTATTAAAGGGAAAATGAAAAAAAGTAGCTAAAATTTAATTTTATACAAGAGTTGACTAATCAAACTACCTACATAAAATTCTTTTTTAAAAAATACATTTGAATAAACAAATGATAACAAGAGAAAAGAATATTTACAAAAAATATCAGCTGCATACTAAATATAAAAATGACTATTTCAAGTAAATCTGTTGGCAAATACAAAACTTGGGGAAATAAGAGAAATTATAATGCATCCCTCAATCTTTTTTAATTCTTCTTGATAAAATGCATAATTTTCAGACCACATTTTCAAATTTAGGATATTATTTGGTAACTTCTAGATAAATTATTGACAAGCTGAAAAGCTGTTTAAAATATTAGAAGGGTAGCAATGAAATTGGATAAAAGTTTTGCTAAGAACTTCAACTGAACACAACCAAATATGAAACTTTCATCAACATCATCATTTCAGGTTGCTTTACTCGGCCCAATTTTGCTGTTAAGAAGATAAGAAAAAAGTACAACATTTATTCTAAATTTTTCATAACAAGGAAAAGTAATAAAATTGTAAGGATTTTTTAATGGCTCATTAACAGAATTATTCTTTACTCTCATTGAGATTAAGATTGAATTTGGAGCCACAAATTTTGACATTTTGTAATTACATGATTTAACATTCTTTATTTATTCCCCAATCCTAGTTTCAAATGTCATTTTTAAATTATCAGTACTTTTCTGTTAGCCAGGTGGAAGCAAAAAATTGCCAAAGAGATTTGACAGACTTCTACATTATTTGCCAATTTTTCACTTTAAAATCACTAAGAAATTTGGCAGAATACTACAATATTTGGCAAATTTTCACTGCCACCTTGCTAACGAAAACGAACCAAATTATGTAATCAGTTTATAAAAAGTATTAAGATCTGTATAGAATGAGTTTCATTGATTTTTTAGAACAAATATATGGGTCTAAAAATGTGCAAAACAACATTTCAATAGCAAATTAATTGAAAATAAAAAGTTTTCACTTATATTCTACTGCAACATTTTCAAATTCACATCATGAATAAATTATACAAAATACTTAGGTTCATTTATTTTTCCATATAATTAATATAATCATAACTAAATATTAAACTGTTTATTTTCTCTGTATAAGTAATTATGATTGCATTGTTTTTCTAAATAAATAAAAAGCCTCTTGAGAAGCAAAGCAGTTGCTGATTCCATTTATTCTCTTCTACCTAAAGCCATTACTTTGCTAACTAAAATCAAATATCAGATTTATAATTAATTCAAGTTATTTTCAACTTCCCAGCACATAAAAACATAATAGAAACAAAATCACAATTATAATCTTATTCTAATTTTATGCCACTATAATATTCACTAAACACAAAAATGTAAAAAGAATGGAATTGTTAGAGAAGATTAAAAAGCAAATTTCAGAAAGTAATTTCAATTTTTTTTTCCATTTATTAATCACAACATTTCTTGTCGGTAAAATTCTACATAATTAAAACTCTCTATGGTAAAGAAAGTAATAGTTGAAATAACAAAATTGGCTGTTCAGTAAAAGTTAAATTGTATTTTAAAGCTCACTAAGATTTTTTGAAAATGGCTCTAATAATATTAAACCAATAAAAGTTGAATGAAAAATGCACCATTTGATATTTGAGGTCCTAAAAGCTAATAAACATAAGTATTGCATTAAATAAAATAAGATAAACACATAAAATCTTTCTGAACCACACATGTAACAGCTCCAATTAGAGATCCAGTAGCTCAGACATACATTTTATGAACTGATCTTGCAAGACTGTATAACATAAGGAAGATTATTATTCACAACTTCATATTAAATGCAGGTTATTGGATAATAGCATCAATGTGTGCTAGGTTCAAATAAATGCCAGATATTTTGAAGGATCAATTACACAATAAATTGATCAAGACTCTGCTGCCAGATCATTAAGTCAATCTTTGAAAAATAATTTATTCAGGGACAAATCTAAAATTTTTTGAAATAATACTTGATTATGATTATATCTAATAAAAAGAAGCATAATGAGTAATAGAGGCATCTGAGGCAAAATATGATTTTTAACTCAATAAAAAAGTGTCAACAACATAGAAACTTGTTTTATTCATCTTATTGCCACAATATATTTGCCTATGAAAATTTACAAAATTGTAGTAACAATCTACATTCATGATGTAAACAGTGTTTAAAACCAGTCTCTTGCTTAATAACTGTAAATTATAATAATTGATAATTTGTTTATAATCCAATGTTATGTAGTAAGACTCCACCTCCATGGTGCTGGGAATATCTATAATAACACTTTTGCTCATAAGATGTAACAACTATTGTTTAATTACTTACTAATTTATTTAAGTTATCTTTGGAAAAAAAGAGTTCTTTTTTAGAAATTAAGATCAATAATTAAATTATAATATAGTTATAATCAAAGATATTTTACCATCTAATAATACATGAAAGTAATTTCAACTGCACTTACACAACATTTTTCAAACCTTTTGTCTGTCCTTGCAAAATAGCCATCATTATAAGTGATCTGTAAAAGATGCAGTTAAAAAAATTGTTAACTTTCAACAAATATAAAATAATATTAAAATATAGAAATGTAATTTGACCATAATTTTAATGTTTTATTAAGAGTTTATAATTTCTTTAAATAATGATAATAAAAATAAAAGAAACTGCAATTTTTTTCTGAAGTAAAAAAGATAACAATTGTCAAAACTATTAAAGAAGAAATCCATATGAACTAGCATAAAATGACTCAAATACAGTCAATTTTTAACTATTCATCCTTATTAAAAAATAATAATAATTTTCCATAGTGAAGTGAGGAATAATTTACTTTGCTAAGAAGGTATAAACATAAATGTGAAGCATGGATACCCTAACTTCTGCTCCTTGTTCCAATTATTTCAAAAACCAATAATAATTTATTTATTTTTTACTAGCAAGAAATAACTCTACTTTTTACATTTATATGTTCTTACTATATGTTCTTCTTTAATTTTAAAAATCTAAGTATTTACTTTAAAATATGCTTCTTTAATACTAGCCAGGCACCAGCGAAAAATTGCCAAATAATGTTGAATTCTGCCAAATGTTTAAAGCGAAAAATTGCCAGATAATGTAGAATTCTGGCGATTTTTGCTGGTATCCAGCTAATGCAAAAGTACTAAAATAAATAAACCATGTACATAATGTAAAGCTTCCTACAATTACATTAAAACATTACTTATTTTAAAGTTTGTAGAACATTTTTATTTTAAAACTTACAATTGCTGTAATAAAATTTACAATACATAATGAATAATTACAAAATAAAATATGAAAATAATTAGTAATAAATATAACAAAAGTAGAAGAAAAAAATAAAGTTTTTTTTAATGATGATGAGACAGATAGACGAGAACAATTTTAGAATTTTGTTCTATTCAGCAATTTTTGGTATTGAGTCTATTGGTTAGACATATTAGGTAATAGTTTAGATTCTTTAGTATATATTTTTACAGCTTGTAATCAAATAAACTAACCCATTTCATGACCTTTATCAGATGCAGAAACTGATTCAGAGTTTTATCTCATGACCTTTATAGCTGTAATATCTTTTATCTTAGATATCAATTTGTTTTTGCAAACAATTCCTGGGAAAATATGATGAAAAAATTTTTAAAATAGAATTTCCACTTTAAAATGAAAATAAATATAATTTAATGAAACTTTTATGTTAGTTTGATTAATGTTATTTTTAAACATAAATATTGGTAATATATATCACTTTTCTACAGCAACCACATGACACTAAGTAAAGATTTCCCCTTCTTTTACATACAATAAAAAATTAAATTGTTAGGTTTAGGTAGATATCTAGGTATATGTACAATTTTAAATTATATATCCATATAAAAAGTAGTTACTAATATTTGAAAGCTTTTATTAAAAAATACATCTATTACTTAAATGTTCACTACTTGTTTCTAATTCATACAAATTAGTATATAAGAAAATTATCCCTTAAAAGGATTTCAAAAATTAATTGATAGTTGGACCATTTAAATTACTTCAGATAAATAATTTTTTTATTGACTAATACAAGTTTAAATATTGCAATTTTCAAGGAAATGATTCTGAATAAATGCTTTTTTTAGATCTTGATAGTTTAAATTACTTCAGACAGATAATTTTTTTATTGACTAATAAATGTAAAAATATTGCAATTTTCAAGGAAATGATTCTAAATAAATGCTTCTTTTAAATTCTAAAAACAGCTACCTTAAAAAACAGATCAAAATGATATTTATATAAACAATATAGCATATAAATTTATAATAATATAAATTAAATATTGAAAAAAAAAAAAACATATATTCTTGAAAAATCATTAAAATATTTTTCAACTAAAAAAATGCTGAAGATTTTAAAAAAGATATTCAAATTACCGTATCATATCTATATAACATGATAAACCCCATATAATTGTTCCAGCTGTATAGAAACTGCCACTGTTAACTTTTAGAAAATGATGATCTGCAGCTAATGCTATATGCTCAATAGGATAATAAATCTGATCCAGCATATTTTTCACGACACCTAACACACGCAAAAGACGAGTTTTCTCCTAAGGAAAAAAATTTTTTTTTTATGCATCTTGTATAAGCACTAAAGATTAAAAATAATAAATTAGTATAATGAAAGCTGGCTAAATTGAAGTATACAAGACTACAATGAAAATTTGAATAATTCAAAAATGTAAATTAAAAAAAAATTGGATGTAAGAATTAGTATAGCAAAAAATTCATGTTAAGTTTTTAATTCTTTTAATGTATAATGCAAAGTCGATATACACACAGTAGATAAATTTAATAATTAAAAATATCAATCAATAATAAAGCGTAATGAATAATCTTGATATAGTTTTGAAAATAACAATTCTGATAAATAAAATAAGCTCACAATTTTTATCAATAAATGCAATAAAGCATTTTGAATGGAACTTTTTTGCAACAAATTTTACATAAGTCAATGTTAATGTGTTTAAATTTTATAGAAAAAATTAGAAAATTTTTATTACTTTTCTCTTGAATCATTGTCAAGTGGAATAAAGCAAATACGGGAGGCACAAAATATGGAAGTACATTATTAAGAAGAATAAATAAATAATGAAATAAAACTACTTTTAACTTAGAACCTTTAAAATACTTTACTTCCACACTTTTATGATGTAACTATGCATTATGGATATGGAAACTATAAATATTTCATGGTGAAATGGAAATTTAAAACTGACTGTTGATTGTGAATGATTGTTTCATATATTTTGTTTGAAAATAAAAATTACGATAGCTTCAATGTGTTAGTTAAAAATCAATTGTACAATAAACTGGCTAAGTTTTGCTGGAGTAGAAAAGTTAAAAATTTCAAGGTGTTTTAAAATAGCTAGTAAAATGCTCTTCAATTTCCAAGATGCAACAGAGATTATTGATATAAGGCAAGCCAATCTATAAATATACCGTTATTTTAAATGAACTAGAAATAGTTACAATGGAATTTTAACATGAAAAAATATATATATAGTTAACTCAGGCAGGTATTATTTATTCGATATGGTTCAATTAAGTTTTGTTCAAATTTATAATTAATATCTGGAAGACTAAAATCTAATTTTAAGTTTTTTTTATTATTATTATTTAAATGATATCTATTTAAATCAAAGTTTTGCAAAAATAAATAATAATTCATATTTAATTTCTTTAATGGGATAAAGAAACATTTTTGAAGTTCATAATTAAACTTGGTGCGACAGGAGAGAGAATCACCCCCTTTTCGCCAAGGATATTTAGTGCCAAATATGGTAATCTAATGTTGTCGTTGGAGGATATCTTTTGCTGGAAAATAAGGTACAAGATCACGAGGAGTTGGTGATATTGTAAAGTGCGCCAAGAGGGTGATGTTCTTTATGGATCAATCTTCAACACAACTTTGATTCTCACATAACATGCTACACGTCCTTTAACCTTTTCATAAGCAATTCTTTTTCTATTTATCACAAGTTTAAAGAATACCAACGCTGCATATACTGTATACATTTTCTAAAATTCAATTTCAAATTAGCAGTCTTCTGATTTTAAATCTCGGCAGTTAATAATAGAATATAAGAATATACTTTTAGAATATAAATATATACTTTTAAAAGTTTTAATTGTACTTATAAGTTTTTATTAAAAATCTTATAAAATTTCTATTCAAAATCATCAACAAAACAAAAAACTTTCGAGCACCTGAAACATATTTATACATTAGACATAAAAATATAAAACTATTTTCAGATAAAAGTTTAGAAGAAGTTTTCCTTATCCAAGATTTGATAATACAAGATGAAATTCCACCAGTAAGATTATGCGAGACCAATATGTTTACATTTATTATTAATTTTAAGTCTATCAAATTTTTAATTAATGAAGAAAAATTGTGATAGAGAAAAGTAGTTTTAAATTAAATAAAAAAATTAATACAAATAAGAATGATTAACATTATATTCATGAAAGGATAGTTAAAATAATTAAAAGCTCAAATATTCACGAAACTTTATCATAAATTCAGTTAGAAAAAATTGCACTTTTATATGCTAAAGAAACTGAAATATTTAATAATAATTAAGATAATCAGCATGGAAAGGGGCTTTTAAAATGCATTTATTCAAATCTGCTAATGAATAATTCAATTGACTGATCTGGAATTTTACAAATAAATCCAAAATTCATTTTATTTAGCTTAACATATAGATTCCTTTCCCTTAATTTTTGAGTTGACAAGACAAAGCAACAAATAATTACAGCTTCTTGAGTTTTACTTTAATTGGTTTATGCAATAACCTGATAAGCTTTCTTTATTACTTAGCAATCCTTCAGGGCTTTAATTTAAAAAAAGAATATTACATTAAATTCAAAATAGTTAATCACAGAGAAACATACTTTTCAATTTAAAAAATGGAGGAATTCCATCTAGTAATATATTCTATAAAAAACTTTTTTTTTAAATATTAAATGTATAGCAATTTTAAAACACACTTTATGTATTTTTAATACATATTGTAACATTTTTCTTCGATCTACTATTTAAAATTAACTATTTAAATATCTCAAACAGCACAATGTAAAATAAACGATAAAGTATTTGATAAGTAGTTCACAATATGCTATGTATAATTTTTACTAGCTCTTTACAGATTATACAATGAACAATCTATTATTAATGAGTAATTTTAAACGCGTATTCTTTTTAAATTTTTTCATGAAATTGAAAGTAAAACTAAATGTAAAGTTTAATTCTTTTCACAATGAATAATATATTTTATATCAGTACATACATGTATAAGAAATATATAAGAAACCCTTTTTACTCTCTCGAAACCATATCATCTATAATCAACGAATGAAAGTACGCACCTCAGATCCCAATCCATAATTAATTGAGTAACGAAGCATTGGAAAGTCATCAAAGAGTCGCATTAGTAATCTACAATAGCTGAGTTCCCTGTTGATGAGTTTCAATTTTTGAGAGAGACTCCCTTTCGTATAAGTACTTAAATACAACGATAAATAGCTAGCTGTGCGAACAATACTATCGCGACCGCTATAGGAATCGAAAAGTTTGGCTAACTCATCCATTTTTTCATTAAAAACATACAAACAAACTAGTAAATAGAATCTCCCTTTTAAAAATTTGCTTTCGATTTATCAGTGACAGTCATGAGTAGTAACATAGAGATATCCTTCTATGTGAGTAGTTATGTTTTAATGTCGAATTGTAACATTGATAGAATTGCTGTTAAAAACAAGGTAAATTTAGAAATTTTTCTAATCTTAACCGTGAATAGTAAAGAAAATAATAATTGAAGACAAAAATATTTTTTAAGATTGGTTTATCAGAAAATGGAAAATATGTGATTATTTTTCTTAAAAGTATCCTTTTCCGAATATTTAATATCTATATATTTTTCTTCGATACATATGGCAGTTATTTTACAGTTCAAGTTATAAAACTGAATGACGATGACGAATATTTTACGAACGGTTTTTTGTAACCAATATTTAAAAAAGTCGCAACTACCAAACATCAATACTCTTCAAAGAGAGATTTGATTCTAATTCTTCATATGAGTTTACTGATGATATTTTGATTACATGTCCTGAATGATTATAGAAAATAATAATCGATATGATCTATCTAATGAAAGTTAAAGAACAAAAATTCAGTCATGCGTCGGGAAAGTCCCGATGGCCCGTTGCCTTTATAACCGTGGTCGTAAAACTGCCATCTGACTGAGTGTAGTATTGTACCGAACGAAGATCGAGATACGAACCCACGACGCCAGGGCCAGTAGCCGAGTAATATCACCACAATACGAAAGTCGACTTCAGTGTTGTAGATGTTATCTGGCTTATGTAGCTAGCGCCACTGTACTCCGACACCAGTGAGTCTGCGGAGAGGCAAACGATTTTTAATATCGCCAAGCATTATGACGAGTTCTTCCTTGCTTGCGTCAAGTGGGTCTGACGGCTTTGTTTTGCTTGCTTTCGTCAAGTGATTCAGATGAATTTGTTTTTGCTGTTGTTAGATGGCGCCACTACTCTGCAGGAGGTTGCTTTGTCAATGTCCCCAATGTACCGAGTGAAGGACACGATTTGAGCCCACGACCCCTAGGGCCAGTAGCCGAGTTATGTGACCACAATACAAAAGTCGACTCCGGTATCATAGATTTTAACTGACTTTTGAAGCTAGCGCCACTATGGCTTTCATCTGTGGACATCAATCGAGAACTTCTCTCAAATTGTCGGTAAAATGAACAAACATGAAAGTACCACGGAAAATCAAAATAGTGTGTCTGCGGGGGGGGGGGGAGAATGCAAGAGACTTAAGGCATGTACTTTCCAGGAAAAGCCCCCCCCCCCCTCCCTCCCTCAATTGTTGCAAGACTTAACCGGTGACATGCTGAGAATTTCCCATTTCATGAAGAGTCAGACCGGAATTTGAAGCAAAAACTGTTTGCCTCATAGTACAAATCAATAAAAGAAATTTCTTTCGCACTCAAGGCTTCCACAGAAAAAGATACATTTTCCTAAAGAGGGTTTTGCAGATATTCAATATTCCAAATAAATTTTATTTAATTGATCGCCGTTTATTCAGTAAATTTGAATTTTTCCACCTATTATGTTTTTACTTATTTATGCTTGAATTCTTAAATAAGGAGATATATAAAAATAAAATTATCAGCTCATTTTTCTAATAAACAGGTTAACATTTGTGAATCAATGATACATGCATTCAATAATAATATCAATTATTTTGATACACTGTGAATTAAAGAAGCCATTAATGGAAATTTAAAGAAAAGAAAGCATACAAAAAAATAGGAAAAAATATATGTATCTGTATGGAATTGCGCAAAATAATCATTTAAAAACAGTATTAATTTTTGCGTAAAATAATCCAAATTCATTTTACAGTCCAGTTCATTTTTGTATTATAATTATGTAAAACATTTATTTAGTAAGGTAAGGAAAGGAAGTATGAAAAGAGTTTTCGAATAACAAGAAGATCCCTCAGGAATTATGTTCCCGATATTTATTTTTAATATATACCCGAAGACTATTGTTTATAATAGATATCGATTTTTAATCTATACTATACCATTCAGCAACAAATATTTAAAGTTGTTAAAAGTAGTTTTTTTTTTAATTTTGGGAAAAAGAAATAATCTTTTTATACAAATCCTCAAATTAAAAATAAAAAGAATATATATATATATATTAAAATTAATGATTTCTGATAATGTTCAGATTGTGAAAAAGATTTTCTTTAAAATTATGTTAAAAACATTTGGAGCAGTTTATATAAAATATTTTATAAATAAATTGAACTTACCTATATTCAAAATAAGATTGTTAAGATAAGATTTTTGTATTTACTAATTAAAGATAATAAAAAGTTCAGCCTACAACTCTTGAAGATGGTGGTGAAATGACTCACTCCAAAAATGAATCTCATTAATAAGGATTTCTGACATTAGTGAAATAATGGGAGATGCTCTGTTAGAAACTAAAACAAGGAATAATGAGGATCTTAACCTAATAATTGCTATGTATTGTTACAGGAAATGAATAATTTTAAATAAAGTAAAAGACAGTGTTAAAGGAAAAATTCAGATTATATTTAGAACAATAACATCGTACAAGCAATAATGATGTTTTCTATTCTAGAACATTGTTATATTCAACAATATTTATCTGTGTTTAAGCTTTTCTTTTCACTTATTTCTGAAACGGGGATTAATCGCAGAATTTAGTTTAGTAAAATTGAAGCTGATAAATTATACATGTAATTAGAGACAGAAAGTTTAAAATATCATGGATTATATGATGAACAGTTGATGAAAAATTGAACTTGTTGTTCTTTCCCTGTAACAATAATAAATGTTTTATAAGGCGTTTTATAATATACGTTTTTGCAAGAACGTTTTATGAGAACAAATTAAGTAAATTCTTATATGTTTAGAAATATGCTACTAGTATCCCTATTTCATTACTTAAATGGTCTCTATTTTTTAAACAATGGTTGATTCTTAGCATGTTATTGCTGATACGTTTTTTAAAAATTAAGATTCCCTTTAGTTACCGCAGCATATTTGGGATAAATTCGTTTGGTAATTGAGATTTTATTTCTAGGACTAAGACAACAGCCAAAGCAACGAATCATTTCTCTAAACCACACACACACACACACGCACACGCACACGCACACACACACACGCACACGCACACGCACACACACACACACACACACACCTATTACCATGCATCTCGAATTTAGGTATTCGAAATTAATAGAACTTACGTCTTTCATTTTATGTCGAAGTATATTTTTGGCGGAATATAGCACAGAATATGCGGAGGAATTCCAATGGAATTTGTGGTTCCCCTAGGAAGCTTTCTGGAGGAATATGTCCACATGTGATTTTCTTCTTTTAAGCTCCACTTACAGCCATAAATAATTTAGCATTTGAATGTTAACTACATTTCATGTTCGACCACATTAAATGCACTTAGTGATATATTTGGTGAATTTGTTTTCAGGGTGACATCTTGATTCCAATAATTATGATGTATTTGCATCAGTATTCTTGATTAAATATCTGCTTGCGATTAATACCGTGACTCATGAAAACAAAACACAGAATGACACTAAAGTAAAAAAGAACATGAAACGTTACTAAGAAAGAAATATATTGATGGAAACAAAGTACACAATGCTCTTAGAAAAAAGATGCATATTAATTGGGCGCAAGGTATCGATTGCAACAATTTTAAAGTTATATTTGCCTGAACCTCAAAGAAATTTCAGTATTGAATTTAAATACAAATTCCTCATTACAGATTTCTTACAAATTCTCCATTCTGAAAGACAATTTCTATGTTTAGATTTGAAACTATTATTTGAAAATGATTGAGCATGATTATGCCATAAGAACTAAAAATGCGAATTGGAGCCAAATCTAAAACAGTGGTATTAATATGATCACTAATCAAAATTTTCTCGCGCACACACTCTAATAAAGGCGACATTCCAAAGATTGCTTTCAATAATATTAATAAATATCATTTACGAAATATTGACCTTAGACGGGAATTTGGCATTTTTTCTGAATTCGTTATGACATCCTCGGAGAGTGATTAGACGATTAATCACTCGTATGTTGTTAATAGCATCCGAAAATAGAATTAGCGTTTTAGGTGCGTTTTTCCTAACTGAATGAAGCTACACTTGTAGTCACAAAATCACAAATCAAATTTTATATAAGTAAGAAATTGCACTTTTGAATTATTGCATATACATGTTTCTGAGAAAGTAGATTGCCAGATGATCAATACTTCGTAGGATCTGGCTAAAAATTGGATAGGCATCTAGACTAAAGATGTAAACTCTGTGCATGAAATTTTGGCTATTTAGCTCTCTATGTTTTGCAGTTATCGTGCTAATTTATATTTGAACAATAGGAAAAATAAACTTACATTAAGTTGAATTTGCTCAAAATTTGATAAATATCCGCTAATTTGCTATGAAAACTATAAATCAAATTTTATCTATCTGACTCAAAGTGTTTTTTGAGTAATCTTTGTCACAAGTAAACAGAAAGGCGGACATTTTCCAAAAATGTGTTTTTGAATTCAAAGACGTTTAAATCGCGAAGATTCGTTAAAATATCGAGTTCAATTTTTTTGACAATTTTTGTACTTTCTTCTCTACTCCGTGTACGAGATAGTAAAATTGGTTCTAAAATGCTGAGTTTAATTCTTTCCTTAATGCTAATAAAGGAGAGTGGGTCTCTCAATGTATTTTCTTCCTATATAAAGCTCTTTTTTTAAAGTATTGCTTTTATAAAATTTATTTTACGAATAGCTTCAAATATATATCTTATTTTTGTGACATTTGCAGTTTAAAATGAGTTTCAACTGTAAGCAAAGATGAATTTTTTAAATCATCAAATGATATGAAACCTCTCTTATTCTTTTGATATGTTTGCAAGTAATTAATTATATCATTATTCAGAACTTTCATAAAGAAATTCATTTTATTACAGAAAATGCTGGGAAACTCAATACTTTCAACAATTGAACTTACATATTCAATGAAAATATTTCGATTGAGAAGAAAATTTATTGACTAAGCTAAAACTTATTTTTTCAAATTTAAAGTTATAATAAAATTTTAGGAAGTATGACATAAAAACAGGAATGAGTTGTGCAAAATATAATTAATCGTACAATTGTATGTGCTTATGTGATTTTATTATTTGCAATTTTTGTTTTATACTTTATTATTTTATTTGTATTTTTTATTCTTAGTATTATATTTATTTGTATTTGTATTATTTGCATAGTATTATATTTATTTGTATTTGTATTATTTGCATAGTATTATATTTATTTGTATGCAATTTTTTATATCTTATTTGTATTAGTATTCTTAGTATAGTGCTGAAAATAGATATCGCACTTGAACTTTTTATTGTAAACGCTTCAATCAAAGTGTTGATGTAAAACTGGTGAAAGCAAGCCCCGCTCACTCGTTGTTAGTGGCAAAAAAGAATTACTGGTGAAAGCAAGCACCGCTCGCTCTTTGTTAGCTGAAAAAAGGAATTACTCGTGAGCTCTTTCTTACCTACAGTTAAATTTTTAAATCAGTATTCTTTTTTATCTTGAATTTATTATGTGTGATCAACGTCCATGCTCTGTTATATATATGTGAAAACAAATAGGAGTGTAAAAAATCATATTAAATGATTGCTGTTTTTCTTGATGGAACAATAATTTATCTAATAGGTGAAGATTGTAGCCTCGTTGAAATAAGTTGAAAACACAGGTTGTTTTTTCTGTGGTTTATTGGTAACAATAACAAAAAAGCCCATGATTAAGCCTTAGTGTAGCAGGCCTAGATAACTACACATTAAAGTTACGCGGGAGAGAGCCGAAATCATACTTCCTCTCTTACCAGGGCCAAGTTCGGAGAGAGCTTCCAGGGCCAAGTTCTTACCAGGGCCAAGTTCGGAGAGAGAGAGAGAGAGAGAGAGAGAGAGAGAGAGAGAGAGAGAGAGAATTTACAAACATCAACGGTCATATAACGTGATGTTTACATGATTAGTAGCTGGCTCCGCCCAAGAATATGACGTGGTTAGCTTAATTCTTAACAAGGAGAAATGCCAAAAAAGTATCTTTCATTGGATAATACAAACTTACTCTGCTATAGTATGCATTCTAAATTAATATAATTTAATGAATATCAAAGTTTGCGATGTGAATATTCTCTTGTTACTGACCTTGTTTTCTTTAAAAACAAATTTAAATTAGAAAATAATTTCCAGACTGATTGTTTGTAACGTTCAAGTCATCGTACTTTTATTAAATATTTTTTTTCTTCGCGAGAAAAGGAATTTATTTCAAATAAAAGTATGATGTATTATATGTTTTATATAAATTGAAATTAAATTTTTTAAAAAAGTATGCAGAGTTAAATAATAATATAAATTCAAAGAACAATGAATTTTTTTCTGATATCTAACATCAATCGAAGCATAAAAATTCGATACACATACAAAGCTTAAAATGAAAATAAATGCATTGTTTACAGTTTTTAGGAGAACAAAAATTTATAGATGAGGAAAAATAGAGTCATAAATTTAGTATCGATCAGCAGTTTTATGTGAAGGATTTTCCACCAAATGTTATAAAATTTTTGATGCATACAAAATATATTATTAAAGTTCATAAAAAATAATTCAAATTCATGGTCTTGTGCCGGTAAGATTTTTTTATTTGAGTAAATAAGAGAAAAGGGAAATAAAAGGGTTGGGGGGGGCGGATTTATTAAGAACTCTTCAAAATGGAAGTGAAAAGACGGTTTCTGAAGACGAATGATGGTAATACTGAGTTTTTACATTGTTTACATGAACTAAAATGTATTGTTGGAAACTGAAACTTTGAATGCCAATAAACCTTGTGTAACATTATTACAAAAAAATCAACCGGTATTTAAATAACGCAAAATACATTATTAAAAAAACAAAATTAAATTTGGAATAGTTATATGGAAAATGCAACTATACCATATTCTGTTTTATTGAATTGTTGTATTCAACAATGTTTTTCATTCTTTAAGCTGTTTCTTCATTTATTTCTAAAAATAATCGTATTGCTGAATTTAATGAAATAGAAGCTAATTTAATACATTTCATTAAAACATGTATATATTTATGTATACATGTTACAGTAAAAATAATAAGCTAGTGATTATATATAATAACCGGACTAGTCACATTTAAAGTAACATATATATAGTGAGAGGGGGGGATAGATGAGAAACCGCTGGATCAATAAGTGACTATTGTTCCGTCTGGTATATTAAATAATTACGCAGTAAAAACAAGAAATGTTTTGCTTCACCGTAAACCCCAAGGAAGTAAAATAAATCATCTTCTAGATCTATAATAACTAATGGCGGGATGTAAATCATTTACCTAGGATTCGACTCAGTAGATAATTGCCCTTAGGATTCTACATGCAATTCCCCTATTAGAGTCGTTACACCTGTCATTCAAATCCCCTTTCGCTGACACGGAAAAGCAGGAATAGCTGAATCGTGGTGATTGAGGCTTCTTTTCGAAGTTGACGAGGACAATAGCAGATCCTCAAGTCACTTCTAATACTTGATTTTACATCTGGATTCTTCTCAACTTCCTACGATGCAATTTGATTGGCTAATAGGCGTTTTTGTAATTATTGATCAACAATAGTGTGTGGTAAATAACATACGATTATTTTTTTTACTATATACTAAACTTTCTATACTCGTATTTACTATATTAGTAAATCCTCATGTGTGGAACTCTTAAATATAAAATTCTGAGCACTTATGGCTATATCAACATTGCTTGTGGCCTACAATTTCAAGGGGGAATTAGATTAGTATTACACCATCAGCGCCAACGGTCGCCAGTGGTTTAGTGAAGCATTTGCGACGGATACAAATTTGACAATAAACCACCGAAGCCAACGAAATCAACAAAATGGCGGATGACAGTTGAGGCTCGAATTTTTTTAAAAATAATGGCGATTTTGCAATTCATTGGCAACGCTTTCAAATTTGGCGATAAAAGATCGACGATCTAATACGTAAGTACCGGAGAAAGTACATCTCCTTTGTTAGAGAGTTGTACGAGAAAGTTTCTAGGAGACAATTCCAATACGCTTGAATTAGTAGAGCTGAATTGAAATCTTCACTATTTTATTGGATTAATTTTAGATAAACAAAAGGTAAGATTGACTATCACAAATCTGTTTTTCAAAAAAAAAAAAAAAAATGCAGAATATTTCCATAATAAAATAAAATTACAAATCTTTCGAAACAAATAAAACAAATATTTTTCATTCTGTAAATTATTTTTATTTAATATTTAATACTAAGGGAATATTTTCTAATTGAATTAAATTTACCAAAATTTCTGCAGTAATAGTTTAAATAGTATTGAATATATAAAAAGTTTAAATAAAATTGAGGAATATCATTCATAAAGTTATAGTTGCGTAAAATTTTAATTTTTAATTCGATTTATATGTAAAAGGACAATTCTCTAAAGCAAGTTAAAAAAAATATGTCGGGTGCATATAGCAAAAGTAACATGAAAAAATTTTACTCTTAATTCATACGACGTAACCAAAATAAGCATTAATAAACTTAATCTAAGTAGGTTTCAATTTCTCATTTATTTCATGCGTTAAATTATAATTCATACCACGATTTTTCATTTTTGGTTAATTTACTATGCTAAAATTTGTTTCTGAGATTTTTTTCGCACTTAAGTCAAAAGAACAGGAAAAAAGAGTTTGATGATAAAAATATTTGATTAGAAATCGCTATACGTTCAGCAAATTTGAGTTTGCAATCGAACTTTACTACTTTATGCATAAATGTTTGAATAATGGGATATACAGCAATACAGGTAATCAACTATCTTTTTCCTAATTAATGAGATGCAAAAATTTATATTATATATAAACAAATATATACATAGTAAATTAACCAAA
>JAOUZG010019048.1:200873-228872 GCA_026289955.1 Argiope argentata | reverse complement strand
ATATAGTGCTGAGCAAAATAATATCAAATGCTGCACCAACTAATCCAAATTTAATAATAGGGTTTAAGTTTTGAATTAAGAAAATGTAATACATCTATTTAACAAGGGATAGTAAAAGCTGGAAGTTTAATATTTTCAATAACAGTCACTTTCTAATACCACGAAAATAAAGAGCTTTCAGAAATTACGATCGACATATTTATTTTTAATGCATACTTGTGCTTATAACTAGTGACTATTGTTTTACTGTCAACTATTAAAATAAATTTTTAATCTGTGCTGTACCAGACGATATGAAATGTTCAAAGATGTTCAAAGGAAATTTTCCTTTGAATTCTTGATAAAGGAAATAATTTCTTTAAATGAATCTTCAAGATGGTTGAGAAAAGTATCTTTCCAGCATTTATCTTGATAATAAGGATTTCCGATAATATTTAGATTGTGAAAAAAGGCCTAATCTAAACCATTGTTGAAAAATATCTGTAGCAGTATATAAAAAATTTATCATGTACTGGGAAAACTGACCTGCAATAAAAACCAGACTGCCAAAATTTTGGCTTACTTTACTTCGACAGGATTTTCTTTTGAACGAATCAGAGCTAATAAAAGGTACTGCGGACAATTCTTGAAGATTTGTGATGAAATGACGCTTTCAGAAGATTAATCTTAGTAATAATGATTTTTATATTGTTGAGATAATGTTAAATACATTATTAGGAACTGAAACTTTTAATAATGAGAGCCTTGACCTAACAAATGCCATGCATTGTTACAGAAAATCATGAAGTTCGAATATCGTAAAATACAGTGTTAAAAGAAAATAAAAATAATTTGTAACAATAATTTTCGACAGGTAATAATGTTATTTTTTTTTATTTTAGAGCATTGTTATATTTAATAATTTTTATCTATGTTTAAGCTTTTTTTTTTGCTTATTTATGAAACGATGCTTGGAAAACGTAAACTGGACTGGTAAATGTAACTGGTAAGCGTACATAAACTGGAAGTATTGAAAGTAAAAGCCAAATGCACCAAATACCATATCTTATGAAACGAAAATACGATTTCTCTCCAATTTAAAATTGCCGTACAAAGTAGATATTTTTGCATTTGAAAGATAACTAGTTTAAAAAATGTTCTTTTTTTGACTAAATTATACTTAAAGTGAAAATTTTCGTATTTAACTCAAAAGTACAACCAAAGTTTGCGATTTGATTATAAAAACTATGGAAATGAAAATGACCAATAAATCTAAATTTTTCTGACGATATTGGTTTTACTAATTTTGTTTTAAAAGCATGAATAATAGGGTATGTAGCAATACAGACTGCTAATCTCAACTATTTTTCTATTTCGTGAGTAATTTGTTCATGAAAAAACTTGATACATATTACATAATGAATCAGATATGTTGATAAACTATGGTTTAAATTTAAAACTAAAAATATTAATATGAAAATTACAAAAAAACTATATTAATCTAATTGAATAAACATCAGATGAATATTATTTTATCATCTAATATTATTTTATTCAAAATAATTTTCGATGAAGGCAAAACGCTACTTTGAGATTTATTTTCCGATAAAACTAAATTTGGTTTACTGGTAAGTTTTTGGTAAAGTTATGTTTTATTTTCAAAGTCGTATTATTATAAAAACTACGAGAAAATGATGTTTATCTAATTGGAATAACATCAGATTAGTATAGCTCCACTAATATTATTTTATTTAAAAATAATATTAGATGGGAATAAAGAGCTAATCTAAGTTTTATTTCCTAATAAGCTAAAATTTTGAGATAAAAAGAGTATAGGAATTTTATTTAATGAACAAAGAAAGCGATGAAAGTGTGCAATGAACAGAAGTTTTCAAATTTCAAGGAAATAATCTTTCAAAAATAGTGATCGAATTATTTTTTTAATTAACTTGCATATCAGAAAACTATTACTTATACACTATATTCATTATTAACAAGTTTCCGTACATTTTGAATTTCACGATAGGGTTCAAAAACACATTTTTAAAATTGTTTATGACTGTCATATGAAATTAAGTGTCAGTTGCATGTTTGCAAGGAAAATTATCATATTTTGACACTGTCTTTTTTATTTTATTTTGAAAAACTCTTGACGGCTGCGACCATTACTTGCTTATTGTGACATTTTTTTTTCAATTCACAGAGAAAACAACTGTTATATGAGTCATTCATCAACAGATCGCCAAAAACTGGATGTCAATAGCTGTCATTTGCGGCAACGTGTAAACCTATATTGTACCAAAAAAAAATTGCAAATGTTTAAAGGTGTTGAAAGAAAATTATCTTTTGAATGCTTGAGAAAGGAAATATTCTCCATATACAGCTTTGTGTGACAGCGAAGAAATGACTCTTTTCTCGTATTCTACTTGACAACTGATATTGTTTAGATTATAGAAAAAGCGTCGGTTAAAAAGGTAAGTAAAAATATTTGGAGTATTAGTAGATACAAAATGTGTTGCAAATGGAGGAATAATTTGCATTCAAAAAAGATTATCCTCTGAATTAATCAGAGCCAATAAACAATTTGCTAATAAATGTTCAAGATAGTGGTGAAATGACACTTCATGAATACGCATCTTGATAATAAAACGGTGTTAACAATACTTGGACGGTATATACAAAATGTTTTATAGAGTTAACTAATTAACCTGTATTGAAATAAAGATTGCCAACATATCAGATTACTTCCATGGGACTTTCTTTAGAACGAATTAAAGCTAATGAAAAGTGCTGCAGATAACTCTTGAAGATTTGTGGTGAAATGACCGTTTTCAAAGATTAATCTTTGTAATAATGATCTTTTATATTGTTGGAATAATGTAAAATACATTGTTAGAAGTTTAAACTTGGAATAATTATATTTTCCAGTAGTACTTGTTATGTATTGTTACAGTAAATCAACATATTCAAATAATATAACAAATAATGTAAAAAAATGAAACTAAATTAAATTTGTTACAATAATATTCCCTAGTTCTATTTTATTCCATTGTCATATTCAACAACAGTTTTCTTTGTTTAAACTTTTTTCCCGTCTATTTCTGAAATGACAGTTGACTGTAGAGTTTAATTTAGAGTTATAGAAGGAATTTGGTATGAACATGAAATATATGGAAACATGAAAAAAAAACTTGGAATATATGAATCAGAAAGTCTCAGGAAAAGTAAATTAATACTATCTTCTCTTGTAAACATCATATATGTTTGGCGCAGTTTAAATAAGAACGGTTTCTATTCTATATTGTTCGAAATCAAATCAATTCTTGGGAAGAGAGGGATATAGTAATGGGTTGAGTTATTCAGATTTTGTTGGCAGAACGTTATTCCTTTTACATTTCTTGGGTGTCAGAGTAAAATGTTCTTTAGAATTCTAGCCTCTATATTCTTTTTTAAAGAAAATTTAAGGGAACAAATCAAATCAAATGTTAGCGAAGATAATAATATTTTGTGTCACTTTTATTTCAATTGCAGAATGCATGTCTTTTTATGCTCGTTGAATCAAAGATGAAAATGATCTCTGTTATTATACTAATCCGCCTAGGATAAAAATACCAGTTGACTGCCATTGCTTGGCTAGGGTAGTTTAATTTTAATTTGGGGTATTGGAATAATAAGGATATTACTTCCTAAACTTTTTATTTCTGGTTTTTCACCAGATATCTGAAATTCTATAATATTGGATTAAGCAGTGCTTATGATTTTCATTTCGTATCTTAGAATGCTCCAGCAATTATCATCATATATTAATCTGATGAATTTTTTTCATTCCATTTGTCTGAGATGTTGCAAAATAAAATTTCTTTTTTTCTTCATACCAAGAAATAATTTTTAGTTTAGTTAAGTTATATTAACGTCCTGCTTTCAAAGTAACACAACGGATATTTTAGGATAGACCTCGTAATTTGGAACCGTAATCAGATGACGAAGACATCTGAGCTGGAACTCCTTTATCCAAGCTTCCACACCATATTAATGGTAGAACATTTGGCCTCGGCAACGGTGAATCAAATGCACTCGCACGGTGATTCTTCGATGGGATTGGGTCTGGAATCTGGTTTCCGGTACTGAAACCGAGACTTAACCAACACCCCACCGCGGCTTTATCACGAAATCTTTTATCATTGCAAGATAAGTAACGTAAGATATATGAGAGTAAGCCACTCATTATAATGCTATGATAGAAGCGTTGGCGTATCGAATTTGTTCTGAAAACTACGTTGATAATAAAAAGTATCCTATACTGTTTTACGTCTTTTCTATATGCTCAAATTATCATTTTAAATTATACTTTTAAAATATAATCGTAGCCATTTATGCTTCCAAGTCTTTAAAGTTTTATTTTCAGATTTTCTTGTTAGAAACGTGTTCGACTACCTTATATTGTTAGATGCTATATTTTCTTAATTTTCGAGGACTGCATTCTGATAAATTACAATCATTTGAAAAATATTACGAATTTAACATCAAGAATAATCAGGAAATCAGTTGATTGAGTCTCGCATTCATTTTTAAGAATTAATTCAATATTTGATTAGTTAAGTCATGCGTTAACTTAATTCAATGCATGTAAACATAACGTTTGACAGTGGATTTGTCTCCGGAATTTCAAAATAAGGAACATTTAACCTGAAATACACAAAATGATTGATGTAGCATATTAATTAGTATATATGCATACTAGTTAATATGCTGTATTTGTTTGCTGAAACTGTTTCTTCAATTTTTCTCATTTTCTATAGAAATATTTTATCATGTGAGAACATGAAGTTATTTTAGTTTGAGGTTTTTGAAGCCTAAAAAGGCGTTGGCAACAATTTGGAGATTTTATCGCTTTTGAGGCATCAATTTTCGCTTTTAGGGTTATTATAAAAAATACAGAAAATTGTTACATTTGGTAATTTATCAACAGAAAAACCATTTAAAATTAGAGATTTCATTTGTAATTCAAAAGTGTAAGTCAATAGCAACATTGTTACATTTTTTTGTTGTTAAAATACTCTTATCATGTGAGAGCATGATATTGTCAACTCACTGAAACTTCAATTTGGCCGTTTGTATGCTCTCTTATTGTTTATGGATGTAATGTTTCTGCTCACATCATTGGAAACAAGAGATAACAGCCTCTGAGGCTATAAATACCAATCTCAATTCTTTCAAGTTTCAAGAGAACATTATCTTGTATAAGTTTGAGGTTTTTGAAGACACAAGATTAACGGGCAGAAAATTAGCATGTTATCGCTTTGGGAGCATCTAATTTCCATTTTTAGAGTTTATTAGAAAATCATAAAGATGGTTGCCATATTTGGCGACTTATCACCTATAAAAAGTTTCAACTTTGCACGAATGCCCACTATGTACCCGATTCTCGATATATCAACTCATGCGTATTTTGATAGTCACATGATTGTTTCAAACCTGTTTAAACTGGCAAATGGCTTACATTAAATTAGACAAAAATGTTCTCACATGATAACATGAAATTTTAGTTAGAATTTTTTTATTCTCATTCATTTTTTTATTTCTCCTATAAAATATAGAGATACCAAACAGAACCTTTCTTCTTTAGCTTTCAACAATGGAAGAAAATCAGACAATTAAATATTTGATAAAACAATGAAAACTGTTTGAGTTTCAGGAATACAATTTAATACATTGTTTGAAATTAGGAAAAAAAGGGACCAATTTTCATAAATTCCAAAACACAGCAAAACATTTTCGCATCTATGAAATTAAAATCATGAAAAGGATCTTTTAATTCTTTTTTTTTATTGGAGTAAAATTTGTTCTTGTGCGATAATATTTCCAAAAGTTATCCCTAAAAAATCCCAATAACAGATTAATTCTTAACTAATTAAAAGTTTTATCAAAATTTTAAAATAATCGCTTCTATTTATACATTATTGCCGTTCACGTTATATTTGTACCTTATTTAGTAGCGTATGTGTAACAGTTTTCCTGTTGAGCGCCAACATGCAAACTCACACGCACAAACACATTCATTTTTATTATTAGTGTGGATATGTGTTCCGTTCTTAATGTTACTTGAACAAAATAAATCGATATATGGATAAAAGAAAATATCTCAGCTAAATTTACTTTTAACGACCCAGCTGTTGCCAAAGGAAATCTATTGTTTTCTAAAATGACGAACATTTTCATCCTCAATTCATCATAATCTTTCTAAAACGACAATGATCTAGAAACAGACAATTCAAAAAAGAAAAAAAAATCTAAAAAAAAAGCGGACACGACATCATCATCATCATAAGAAGAAAACAGAATGTATCTTAGTTTAAGCGGTGCGAATAAGCATGGCGGGCGGGGCTAGTGTCTCTTCATATTCAATAAAATCTCAGAAAGAACGGAGAATTTAAATTATATTTAAAAAATTTATATAATCGATACCAATTATCGCAGTTATTTTCTGGAGTGTGTAGGATTTTATAGTGTTAATCTTGTATTCGAACTACCTGAGAGACACTTCTTCTAAGCAGATTTCACTCAAAATTTGATAGAAATCTACAAATTTGATGGGTACTTGGTTATTAGGCCATCGACGCCAACGGTTTACTAACTCATTGGCGATGGATTCAAATTTGGTGATAAACGGTCGACGCTAACAAAATTAACAAAATGGCGGACGACAGTTAAGGTTTGAACAATTTTTAAATAATGTTTTTTTTTGCCATGATTGGTGGTTTAGCAACTCATTGGTGATTCCTTCAAGTTTGGCGATAAAGATCGATGTCTAATACGTAAGTACCATTTGAGTAATGGCCGTATACCAAAGCTCAAAGTCTTTTTGAGTTATCTTTGTCACAGATAGACAAACAGACGGAAATGTTCAAAGATTATATTTATCGAAGGTCTAAAACGTGATATTCGTCAATATCTCGAGTTCGAAATTTTTACGATTACAATATTTTCTCAATTCGAGTATTCGAAAAAGTAATAAATACCATTCAATTTTTAACGATTTCGAAAATGTGATTTAAATAATGTAGACGATTTCAAACATTAAATAGGGCAAATTAATTTAATTTTGGAATTATTATAGAGAAGGAAGAAGAAAAATGTGATAGTAGACATGTTTAAGTCGCTGTATTTAAAAGATTCAAAATATAACGATATTTAAAAAAAACTATATTTGTGTAAATAAATTAGCATAATTATGATTAAGTGCTGTTGTAGGTTTTCTTGAAAAGTTCTGACATGAATTTTTGTTTACATATCTCATGTTTTAAGGCTTATCACAGTTATTAGGGGGAAGCACGAAGACATTAAAATTTATATTTTTTTAGTCACCTTAGCAAAGAAAAATGCGGTTCATGCATACTGAAACAATAATTTAAAAAAATTGAAATCTGCAAATACTTTCCCTATAGTAAAAGTTTTTTTAAATATTCGAAAAAATAGAAAATTTCATTCTTTTTTAGCCATTTTTAAAAATCGAAAAATTTACTGTCTTACTTTTTAAAATCCTAAACTGAAAAAAAAATTCCAATATAAAGAAAAAAACTCTCTCTATTTGGAGGGCATCTTCCGATTGTTCAAATTTTTTTTATGATTTAAGAAACAATGCACTATTTTGATAACTAAAAAAAAAGTAACAACTTCGATTATTGTTTCATTGTTTTTCTGATTAAAACGCATCCTTTACAGGTTGTAAAGTAATGATTTTAAAAAGTTTACAATTTAGTTTCATATCGCATTTTTTATTGTTGTAACAACTCAGACAGAATAGATCAAGATTTCAATGTTGTTTTACCATATCTTGATTGGAAGTCACTTACTTTAAGTGATACTTTCGTACTTCATTGTGTTCGCAATCATGTTGCACGATTACGAACACAGGGAAATGAATACGAAAGAGACTGAGGAACTCAATGTGTGCACACAGAGGAGATTCAACGCATTTTTCTGACGAATGAATTTCCGTGAAAATTTATCACAGTTATAGTGTAGAAACAGTGTGCAAAATTTCATTCGTCTTGTTAATTGCGTTTCTGAGCTGTGTTCACAGATAGACAGACATCATTTCAATATTATATATATATATATATATATATCAGGAAGTTTAAAGTATGAAGATTTATGAAGTCTTTCAGCATGGAGATTATGAATCATTCTTTTTGCATACTTCATATACGACAAGGCAGGTAAAAAACCTCTAACTTCACAAACATTTTGTTAGAAAAACAAAATCGAATAGGTTAGCAAAGGATAACGATGCTTTACTTACACATAACATAAATAACAAATTATTGTCAAAACGTACCTGAAATAACATTAGCATAAACCAACAAATCACAAACAGCAATTCCCGATTAATTAGACGAAACAGCATAAAGAATTTGGCGAGAGCCAAAGGGAGACTTCTCTCCCCTCCTGACTAGAATTTGACTCAATTGAATGATTGCATGCCACTTTTTACAGTTCGCGAGACAGAACATCGAATGCTCTGGAGCAAACATTGAAAGAGCTATCTCGGAGATTCTCGAACACTCAAGGTCTTTCATTTTTGTTACCTTGTTACCTTACTTTTCATGTTGCCAAATAATCGCTAATGTCAGGGGTCATTGATTCGCATCCAATCAGCATCCGTTAGAGTTCTCTTTAAACTGTCCCCTTTATCGTGAAATTGCGTACAAAAGGAATATTAGATTTTTTAAAAACAAAATTAAGAAACTGACATTCTAAAATCGGTATTCATAAAACAATGAAGTTGAAGGTGATTTGAAAGCTTTATTTACCTTCATTGCTGAATATTCACAAACACAGAAGTTCTATTTTTGTAATACTACCACTAATGTGTGAAACCTAGCGCTGTTGTAGGATATTGTGTATTAACGCCACCACAGCCTAAGTTGCGCTAATGCGATGTAGATCGGTGCCACTTAAAAACCGCCTAATCTGCAGCTTTTTAAGGCTTGAGATAAGGTACAAATTAGAGGGAATATCACCTAGAACTTCATGGTGCTTACTATTTCGATAAATTTGGCGCATGTTTTGAAAAAAAAAATTTAAGTGTAGATTGACGGCATTTAAAAACCGCCAAATCTGCGGCTGCGATGGCGTTAGTGCGTAAGTACCGTGCTGTTTCAGGGTATTTTCGCATATATCTTTAGCGTTTATTAAACCATCTACAATTTATAGGTAAAAGGAATTGGATAGTAATTAACTTTGGTTGATTGTAATTTATACCTGAGGCAAAATTATTTGAAGAGTTGAACTGAAATAGAAAGTTTGATTATCAAATTTCAAATCTTTTATAAAAATCTGAGACAGATATTAATAGAAGAAAATTCTTTCTTTTATTTCAATCCATATGTATATGATAAAAAATATCGCTTGTGCGATTTTCTTAATATATTTTTATATTAGTTCTTTAAATAATAATTTATCTTCATGAAAACACATTACGCGAGAATTATCCAAATTAGAGAGAACTGCCCGAATTTTAATAAAATGTATGTCAACTCTCTCCAAATTCAGATTCTAGAAAACGTTTACATTCTTGCAATATCATTCAAAACTTGCGACGGCTTTACGTCAAATATCGCTAATCAATTACTTGTAAGTATCTGTCGCAGCACGCAAAGGTCATATTATTGGAATCTGACACATTCGCTACGTGCTCTTCGTGGAATTCATTAAATGAGTAAACGAGAAGTATGATGGATGTGACATGCGGTCGCAGTAGAGACGTTTTGGGAACTGACTCACCTCTGTGCCTTTTAGTATAGTTTATTCGCGAATCTAATTTATAAATCTTTAAAACATAATATATATATATATATTTCTTTATTTTTAATGGTCAAATAAGTTACATAATTATGAATTTAATTGGTAATTTTAGTTAAGACGGAGAAAAAGAACTTCTGGACACATTGAAAGGAAGATTAAAGTCATAATAATTTTAATCAACAAAGTTTATTGCTTTAACTTTTTGAAAAAGATAATGAGAAAAATATTTTACTTTGACAATTAAATTACAACGAATAATAAAGTAGGGAAAAAGTGGAACAGTTTCATTCACAACTTTAAGGGGAAAGAATTTTAAAGACGAGAAAAAAAATTCTATTGTGACTAAATGAAATTAGGTCAAAGAAACCAACAAGAATATGTATAAAAAAATATTAGATTGCCTTGTTACTGACAACAAAAACAAGCTTTATCTTTGTTTCTATTTTTTTCCCTGATCCTGGAAATCAATATCATTTATCTTTAAAATAGTTTTTTATGTTTTTCTTTATCAATTCTCTGGGGGAAAAAAATCGAATGTTTTTTTAAATTTTCCTTTGTTATTTTTAATTGCGTATTCATTTTTCTTTCGAGGCTCAAAAGGTAGAATAAAATGCAGAAAAGCCTTTCTTTTAAGGCCATTTGTAAGAAATTCAAGGAAAATGAGTTTTAAAATATAAAATGTATATCTTAATCAGGATGTTCCACCCCCCTCAGTCGTGGGGCTCCGATGCATACACCCGACGCACTCCCCAGATGGCCGGCAATGTCTAAGTTCCCTCTGAGAGATGTGTAAAAGAGTCCTGACTATAAAAAGGGGTTGTGTAAGCGAATGTGTGAGTATCTTCTTCATATGAGCTAGAAGTCAGACTTCTATCTTTAGGTTTTCGGGGATCTTTACCCTCTCAAGCTATTATCCGCTTCTTTCCTTGTTAAGTAGACCTGACATCATTATCCTAATCACTTACTTGTCTTGTCAGAGGAGAGTGGAATCGTAATTAATTTTCTTGAAGTAAATCTTTTCTTGCCGACGTCCTGGCACTGAGGTAGTGCATCTTCCCCGTGGTCTGGTCTTCCTGGGTTCGAGCCCCGGCTCGGGCATCGTTGTTCTTCATCTGTTCTATCAGTGAAATGTGTGAATATATCTGTCTGTAAAAAGGGGCTGTGGAAGCGAATGTGATGCGTGGAGTTGCTAAGACATACTCTTGGCCCTAGTTGGCGCTACTTTAAAGAAGAAGCGCACCCTCGGCTTAAAATCGCTGATTGCGTCAGCGAGTTTGTAAATTGCAAGTGACATTGGGAATAACAACAGCAAATTTTTTCATCAGTACTTTTAGTGGTACTTCAGTATGCCTCGTCAATTGAGAACGGAACCGTAATTTTTTTGAAATAATTTTTTTTGAAAGACTGCTGCTAATTATTCTGAATAATATCGATATATAATGAACGATATTTTCTAAGTTAATTCATTTTTTTTACTATTTAAATTGATAAAATAAAGATCTAATGCAAATAAAAAAGTTTATAAATAAATATCCTTTAGAACTCTTTAATATTATTCAAACACTGTTAAATTTACCTAGAAAAATACTGATAAAAACTTTCTTTTATTAGCTCAATACATTTTATTTCAGAAAAAAATAAGCAATATAATTTTTTTAAGGTCAACAAAGAAAAAAAAATTTAGTGACTTTTTATAAAATAATTACTATTAAGATAAATATTTTTGCAAAAAAAAAATTGATTTGAAAAAAAAATGATTTTCGTTGAACTCGCATTTTTCACATTTACTTGAAAATACAGAAATCCTCGGATTTTATCGAAAATACAGAAAATCTCGGATTTGAGTAAATTGCCTGTTGATTTCAATTTTTATTACAAATTGCTAAAATTCTATTGAAAGTATTAAAAATGAATTAAATTTAATTAATGAAATAATATTTGAAAAACCTGTATTAGCATCAAGTGCCATTCACTACAAGTTTTAAAAAATGTGTTTGAACTTGAGTGGATGAAAAAAAAGTGTTCTACAAATGGTTGAAAATTTGAACAAGTTGTATAAATTTATAAAGGGAAAATGTGAACTAATAGAATAAATTGAAAAAAAGCAATCAAACGTCATAAAACTGTAAGCAATTATTTCGATTTACTTACTTTTAAAAATCCTATTAAAAATTGAGAAAAAAAGTCTGACACTTATTCTCATCTAAAAGATATGAACATTATATTCTAGCCATTTGACATCGAAATATATTCTTTCATTTATGAAAGAAACAAAACGGGACAAAATCGCTTTCCTCAGCAAATGCGTAAATGATGACTTTCTATCAGGCTTGAAAAATTGAAGAATAAAATACACAGCTTCTACTATATTTCACCTGAAGTTATGTTTTAAATAAGGAGAAAGTATTCGTTACACAGGTCATTTTTGTTCAGAGACGTGAAACACAATTTCTGACAACTCTGGAATGACCTGGATGTGTTAAAATAGAAATTGCACCGTAACGAGTTATTAGATGATTATCTGTTTAATATGTTCTTTATGAATACGTAAAGCTAAAAAAAAAAAAAAAAAGAGAAAATTTTGAATGATTTTCTTTAAAGCCTTAAAGATTATTCTAAAAACCATTTTCAGAATAGAAAATGTTATACAAATTTTTAAAAGCTTAGAATTTTTTTGTTTAGTTGTTTTATGTAAATAAGATTTCCTCAAATTTTTTATTCACCCAAATCAAATTTGATGAAGTGATGACTTCTTGCATAATGTTTGAACAAATTTAATTATTTGTTGATTTATCCATATGGCTTTATATAATCAAACGATTTGTAGTATTTTTATATGACTTAAAATACTTTTAAGGAATTACATGCTTGTAATTTTGTATGCATTATCTGTGTGAATCCTTTTGTTGGAAACAATTTGTATATTTAATTGTTTTATGGAGTGAATTTGTCAATGTTATTCTTAAGAATTTTAACAGGATTTTCGTTGAATAATTGAAAAGCAATAAAAGAATGCCTCTTTTTTTGGAAAATTTAAGAATTTGTGCGGTTTTTATAAAAAAATATACTCAATTTTCATATACTGACTTTTTTTGAGTATCAAATAAATAATAATTTATGCGTATTTTTTTTCTGCGTAAATTTGTTATTCAATAATTAAAAAAAACATCCCAGATTTATTTCTTTGATTACTACATCTCGAATGCAAAATATGCTCTTGTTTTTGCAATTTTTCAAATCATACTATTTGTTCAAATTTTTAATCGTTAATAAAATACTTTTCATTCATTCACTCAAGTTCAAGTTTGAAACTTGTAGTGGATGACTTTCGTTATTAATACAGTTTTTTTCAAATATTAAATCATTAATTAAATTAAATTAATTTTTAATACTTTGAATAAAGTTTTAGCAGTTTGTAATATAAATTGATATCTACAGGCAGTTGCTCAACTTGCTTTATATTTATTCCAAAATTCTTCAAATTTTTTATTTTTATTTTGAGGAGATAGCGAGATATTTTTCTTTATCACACTTCTTCTCGATTCATAATTTATAAATGCAAATTAATATGAAGTTTTAGCTCCATAGTAATTTTAGCTTTATAAGTAATATAATTGACATGGGTTATCACTGACTATCCACCTGTGACACATGGATAAAATTGAATGGCTGCACCACCGATACAACAACACAGGCGGGAACTGTAGTTAAGTCTTAAGGGCCATAACCGGCTACGGCTTGACCCTTCCCTAGAAAAGTACGTCCCGTCATCGATGGGAGGTAACTCACCCCCATCATTTCTGTACCCACCAGGGTGGTGAGAAGCAAGCACCATACCAGAACCACATTTTGGAGTGCTTCCCCCGGTGGGGGAATAAAATGGAATGCATACTGAGCATTTAAAATTAATTTTGTGAATTTTTTATTTCTTAATTTTTTTTCAGATTTTCTGTTGTGATAACTTTAATTTTTAAACAATTTTATTGAATGCTATTTTTTGGTATGTTTATGCACTTTCACTTAGGAATGAATTAATTGAATAATAATAATCGGGAAACATTTTACAAAAGCTATTTTTTAAATCACTCATTAATATTTTGAAAAAAAAATGTTTTGAGGTTAAATGAATATACTTAAAAAAACCATTTTCGTTTTGCATACTTTATTTAAATTTTTGGTAAATCTGTATTAAATCATCAAAAATCAAAATATGTAGTACCATATTAAGTTTTTAACTTAATATGCGTTACTTTATTAACTTATTTATTGTTTTATGATTAAAATTAAATATGTATTGCTTATCAAAGTTTTGTAAAATTTAAGGAATTTTCTCGCTATGAACTTCTAGAGGCGTATTATATTTTTCAACCAAATATTTCCTAATATGTAATAGAAGTTATTTTTAATTCGAATAGAGTTAATTAATAAAACCATGGAAGTGATTAGCAGAAGTTTTCATTTCATTTATATAACCTAGAAAATATTTTAGAAATAATATCTACTTATCACTAAAACTTTCAGTCTTTCCTTATACTTTCAATAAATAAAAGCCATAAATTCTAGATAAATATCAAGGGTGATAAGATTTAAAAACCTGATATTTTTCTTGCTCTGTAGGGGGAATAAAAATGCTATATCTAATAGCATAAATGTATAGATGCAACGGCGTAAATTTCTATTATTATTTACTGCGTTTGTTTAGTGGAAACAAGGGAAGTCCATTATTTCATTTCTGGGAATGTAGAAAACATGTCATATTGTTTGAAAATTGTATTATGTACTAAAGCACAAAAAATATTTTATGTGTTATACCTTAAGCATTTTTAAATTCTGAAAAGTCATTGTAATACTTCACTAGCATCAGAATTTATAGATGAAGAACTATCTTAAATTTAAGAATGATAGTTAGAAATCGTGTTCTAATGAAATTTCATCGTTAGAGATAGATGCATTAATTGGTAAATTTACAGATACGTTTAACCAAAAAAAGTAGAATGGAAACAGGAAATAAGGAAATATTTTAGGATGAAATTGCTATGGTCTAAATTAAGATAAAACTTCGGAAATTAATTAGGGTTTAATTAAAAATTAAAACTATCATTTATATATATATATTATGTGGATGTAGTAAATAGCATTGTATTAAAAAATTATAACGATATAAGCTGTGGATACAAAATGGGAAACTTATTACTCCTTTCTCCTTTGTTATGAAACCTTACTGACATTAAAAATTCAGTATGTCCATTCCTAGATGCGAGAAGGAAACACTGTAGAATGTTGCCGGTTATCACCAAATGAATAAACTAGGTCAGTAACTGACCACCAGTAAAGATTGATGAGAAATTCAGAAATATAATTCTGTAGCATCCCTCCCATTCCTCAAATAACTTTATCTTGCGCCCCATTATTCTTTTTATCGTACAAGTGTTATAGACTGATCAGAGAAGCACACCTTAAGCTACCTAAAATTAAGCATTTAGATGGTCATGGAAACCCTTGAAGTGGGGTACAAATGAATTATATCTTTCGCCTCCAACTAGCTGACCAGATTCGAGGGTGAATAAGGCATTTTTTCCAATTATATGACTCAAAGAAGCGTGTAGCTGTTTCACATGGTTTTAAAAAAAAAAAAATCTGTTCTAGATGTATTCATGAGTGAAAATACTTAAATAATTTTTGGTTATTGAATGCGCAACAACAGGCGTAATATCAATTTTTGTCGCTTTTAATTACTGCTTTAAATATTTATATCTTCAAAAAAAATCAAAAAAATTCTTTCTATTCTTCTTAGAAAATTATTTTGCAACAATTGCAAAACATGAATTCGCTTTTTTAAATTCCTACTATTAGTTCACACCCTCCCTATATATTTATATATCTTGCACAAATTTTCAATCGTTAATAAAATACATTTTATTCATCCACTCAATTTCAAATACATTTTTTAAACTTGTAGTGGACGACACTCAGTGTTAATGCAGTTTTTTCCAATATTCATTTATTCATTAAATGCAATCAATTTTTAATACTTTAGAGTTTTAGCAGTTTGTAATGACTATTGAAATCAACAGGCAGTAGCTCAATCGGTAAAATGCGAGGATTTCATTATATTTCAAGCAAAAGTGAAGAATGCGAGTTCAGTTCTTCCAAAAATCAATAATTTTTTAATAAATTATTTATATTAATTGTAATTATTTAATAAAATGTAAATAAAATTAAAAATTCCTTTGTTGACTTTAATTGGAATTGACTTAATTTTTTTCATATTACTTATTCTGAATTCTATTGACTGACTATTGATGTTGTTGTTAACTGATGGAGCTTTTCACTCTATCGAAATGAGTGACGTGATCTTTTGGGTTTATTTACATCTCGTCTGGCGCCATCTTATCCTTTCTCACTTCCTCGTACGCCGAAACATGGCTCTTAGGAAATGTTATATTTGGATTACACAGAAAAAGTTTATGTTTTTACTGTGTTAGATTTTTATTTTATTGGATTTATGCATATGCGTATGCTTTTATTATGTTGTTTACACAGATACCACTCATTTGTATTTTTCAGTGAGATATCTGTCTGGCTATCAGCTAATATATGTTTAAGTAATTCAGTAGCGTTCATTAATGGAAGGGAAGAATAGTTTATCATTTACAAATCTGACAGGCAAGATGTAAAGAAAACGTGTGTATAAACCAATCGTAGAAAAGCACCAAACTAAAATAGATATTATCATAACAAATGCACAAAACGCACTTACAGTAATAAAAAAATGAAAAAGATTGACGCTGTTAAAGAATTATTACTCATCTGTATATGTAATTCCCTCACAATATAAATACGTAGGGTTGCAGTGCAATTTATTCAAATTTTATTTGCGTAAGCCTTTGTAAAAATATCAGTTTGAAATTCTGCAAATTGTTTAAAATCAACACAATTATTGTTTAAAATCTCTTTTATGTATCCAAATTTTAAATGCTTCATCTTCCACATCTTTTTGCTTTAGCAATATTTTTGATAACATTTTTATTTTCTTCATGTATTGAAATTATCAATAAGAGAAATTTCATACAAGATCTTCTTTATAAAATTATGATTTTGTGTAGATTTACTTAAATCAATTATTTCAATTCTGTGGATGGAAAAGATATGTTGATGTTTGCTTTTTGCTTCACCATAAAATATAACAATTACGAAACGTTAATACATAGCTTGACATAGAGTTTCTGTAATTAATATCAGGAATTCGATCTGCATCAACATAAAATTAACAGGATGATTTAACTTTCTATGAATAAATGTGAAATTTACAGTACCTTCCGAATATTCAATAATCACATTCATTTACAAATATGTACTGTGGTTGGATGAACCAGTTCAAATATTAAGTCTTGTTTTTACGAGAAAGAATAATAAAAAACTTATTGATTCACTAAAGGTCCTTCAAATATTTACCCATTTTAAAAAAATTGCTGGTGTAGATTGCGGTTCTAATACTTTAGAGCGGGATTTACTATCGTCCATCTTAAAATGCTTTAATATGTTAATAATACAATGCAATTAAACAAATCGCTATACTATTGATGCAAAAACAAATTTTATTACTAGGAACTCAATAGTAAGCACACGTTTAAACATCTCGAATTCATTTACAAAATGTTAACAAAAATATTTGTTTTATTTGGATAAGAATCAATTAATAATAAATCGTTGATATATTGCTTATTTCTTTCAAAATAATAAAAAAGAGAGACAAAAAAAGATTGTTGAGATTTAACTTCATTTATATTTTGTAAGCGTAAAAACCATTTTTTGGCCAAATTGCGCCAATTAAATGGCAAAAATTTAGAAATTTGAGATATAACTGTCTTGAAGCAGATTTAAGGCCATTCAAATTTTAATTAATTTTGCACATTTTTCTTGTCGTCTTGGCATAGTTATATCGTTGTTTCATATATTAATTAATAAAAATGTGAGAATCCATGAAGCAAATGCAAATTTACTTAAAAGAAGAAAATCAAAACCAGATTTAAAGAGAAAACTTATCTGTATTGTTAATTCTTTTGTCGAGCTACTGAAAACCGTTGAACCTGCAGTTGCAAAATTTCGCGCATAATTTGAATTTTTTTTAAATAGATTGTTGTATGAAATAAAACATATAGAATAGTTCTTACCAAACTAATCCTAGCCTTAACGAAATAAATCTGAATGAAATGGTATTCGTATGAGAATGATTCTAAAATTATTATTGTTGATAACCTAATAAATTATGATTTTAATGATAGAATTATTAGTTACAAGCAAATAATAATTCTATCAGATAATGAAATGAAAGAATTGCTTTAAATTTTTATCCGGTTTTTCATACAACTACGTTTTAATCCACTTCACTTTGCGGTACTGTTCTCATTTAATGGTATTTATTACACTGGAGTTATTTGAATTTTTGAAAACGAAAATTCATATGTTTCTATTTGTATTTTCAATAAAAAATTGCGACTTTAAACATGAACTTTATTTGGGGAAAAATATTAAAAAATTCAAAAACTTTTTTTTTACAAAAGTCATTTTCTGGTAGAAGGAAAACTAAAAATATTGGGGTTTTTTAAAATGATAAATCGTTACTTAGATTCCGTCAAATACCAAAGCCATCATATTTTATCCAGCGCCATAAATTTCTTGCCGTGATATACACAGAACTATTTTTTTCCCATAACATGCCCATCTTTCTAAACTACGCGATGAAACTATTTCCAATGTGCATTCTTCTAAAAGCAATTTTTTTTAAAGAAAATATCTTATAAAAAGCCTACAATTTCCAGCACTTTTACTTGAAAAGATTACGGTGAAATGGACTTTAAACAACCTCCTATTAGAAGACAATAGGTATTTCAGATCAGGAAAAGTTTTATTTTCCTCTTTATTGGCTGATAAAAGGAAGTATGGAGCTAAAGCAGTTTAAAACTAAAACAAAACGGAACTACCGTGATAAACGCGCAACAAATTTTGTATGTGTACTATTTAAACAACTAATCCCAATCTTTTGAACATTGCAACATATTTTATCCTCGGCACATTGAATAATTTTTTTAAATAAATGAATGAAACATATTTTTTTCGAAAATTTTCCCATGAGCCAATAGCTACAGATTTGAGCAGCAAGCGAAGTCATTCTTTATAAATTGCCTTCTTCTCTTTCAAAAGTCATTTGTTTGTTTTTTATCCTTTATTTTCATTTGGCAAATGTCGTTTGTTTGAGTCTCGTGCTACTATTCCATCAAAAAATGAAAACTCCTGATTTAGATTATGCAGAATTGACATTCAAAGACAGAAAAAGACACAAAAGTGACAATGTATGCAAAAATTCAGCATTAAAAAAGTCATGAAAAACTAAAAATAAAAGAATGTTTGGCAGACTATAATGGACAATTTGACTCAAAAATAAACTGTGAATATTTACATTTCATTTTAATATTTGGCTGAATTGGCATACTTTTGGTTCTTGACTTCATTTGTTTCGAATTCAGAGTCGATTTTTTACAAGTTTGCTTCTTTTATTTCATAATTTAGTTTACAAAATGTGTTCGTCGTGAAAAATTAAACCGAAAAAATATTTATAGATACCTGTAGAAAATTGGATATGGATATATAAAGACAAATAGAAAGAAATAAGAAAATACATAAAACGATTGCAAATAAAATAATTGTATTATACGAGTTTTCCTTTATTCGAATTTATGTTAACGAATACGTCACAATAAATGATTATGCATATATATATATATATTTTTATGAATTTTATTGTTACATATACGTCCATATAAACAATTTTGAAAAAAAAAAGCATTTTATGAAACATTTTTAATATTATTTAAAACACTATTATATAACTTATGTTAAAAACCACTGTTGTCTAATTTTTCCAAGATCTTTGTAGAGATAAAATTTGTTAAACGTTCCAAATAAATTAGAAAACTTTAAATCTCAAACCACATTTAATTAAAAATTTGCTGTACAACCGGATATTATCAAGAGCTCAAGTAAGAACAGAAACATATAATTCTTTATGAAAGAAATTAAGAAATAAGAAAAATAAATGAAGGTAAATCAAGTAAATTTTCTAAAATTTGAACCTGCAACTTCCCTTCTGAAATACTTTTCCAGCTTTACATCATACTTCATAAGTGGGGTGGAGTGAGGTGGAATCAGAATTTTATTTCAAGATTGACATTTTAATTAATAATCCTTAATTTTCGGTTAACTGTGAATTTCTTCCATTATATATTTTATATATTTTTTAGAAATATCCCTTAATGATTCGAATTCTAGAAAGTATATATTAGAAAATGAAAGAAATTCTATGTCAATAAAGAACACTAAATCAAATGCAAAACAATAAAGAGTGTCAAGAAAACCTAGAAAATCAAGTTTCATTAAAAGACCGAAATATAAATTTATTTCTCACCTTGTGAGAATGATAAATTTATATTCCAGCTTAACCTCCTGAGAGTAATATAAAATTCATTCTGAGCCTTCAGAATTACCTTTCTCCCTTTCACAAATAGATTATTACACTTATTTTCTCAAATTTAATAACGCTTAGTTTTATAAATATACGATAGATGGCGCCAACTGACATAACTTTTGGTGGAGATGATCAAGTCCATGCTTAAGAAGAAAGTGAATGTCTGCAATAAATCTAATCCTCCACAACAAAAGATGTCGGGGCAGTTGACAAGCGAGAGGCGTGTCGGAGGCAGAAAGGAACAAAGGACTCTTTTGTCCTTTATTTGATTTTATCCTTTAATTTCTCCACTGCCTCCACAAAATAAAAGGGACATTTAATTGGAATTACTCCTCTTTGTAGGTGGTCAGATTTAATTTCTGTTGGAGGAATTTTTTAAATGTCTGCAAAGTTTACCGGAAAGGTTATTTATAATGGTGAAAAATAAGTGATAATTATAAGGAATCGGGCAATAAATATAATTTTAAGTCAATTTATTTTTGTAAAAAAATATTGTTTGCCAAAAATAAAGTTTGCAATTGAATATGTTTTCATTTGTAACAGAATTAGTGGATTATCAGGGTGTCCTATCTATTATTATTTCAGAGTAATCAAAATTTTCCAGAGGCGATTTTTCAAAAAAAAATTGTCTTTTAATTATACCAAGAAAAAAAAATTAGTTGTCATATGTTTAGCTATATCTTTTTATATGAAAAAATATAAGGAAAAAAAAAAACAGTTTCTCAAATGCTTATAAAAACAACAAAAATTTTCTCGCTTTTCTCATATATTCACCCAAAGTAACACTAACCTTTTACAAAAAGTTCGTGTTACTGAAAAAAACACAAAGTTACACAAGAAAATATTTCCTAAAATAGAGAAAAAAAATTTAGCTCTTAGCTATTATTTAATAGCAGAAACCTATGAGTTAGTTGGAAAAATTATGTAGGATTGAATTACAAATTAATTTCTCATCTTAGGCTCCGAAATCACTTTAATAATTTGAAAAATAAAGGTGTCATTTACAATTATTTAACAGTATAAACTTCTGAATTAGTTGGAAAAGTTAGGTAGGAGGAAAAAGAATTTAATTTCCTTCTTAGGCTCTGAAATCTCTCTACTAATGTGAAAAATGGAGAAGTTGTTTACAATTATTTAATAGTATAAGGTTATGAATTAGTAGGAAAAGTTAGGTAGGAGGAAGGAGAATTTAATTTCCCCTCTTAGGCTCTGAAATCTTTATACTAATTTGAAAAATGGAAATGTTGTTTGCAATTATTTAACAGAATAAGCATCTGAATTAGTAGGAAAAGTTAGGTAGGAGGAAGAAAAATTTAATTTCCCCTCTTAGGCTCTGAAATCTCTCTACTAATTTGAAAAATGGAGTTGTTTACAATTATTTCTGGATAAAATTTTGAATTAGTTGGAAAAGTTACGTAAGAGGAAAAAGAATTTTTTAATACCTAAATTTACGAAATACGCTCATTTGACTTTCTGTGTATTATCTCTTTAAAGAATAATGTCGTCCAAAATTGTTAATTTCGGATTTATAAAACAAACAATAGACAGCAAGGTTTTTATTTTATTTTTGTGAGTGTGTATAAATGTTTGCAAATGATTAAAGAAGCCCCAACAAAGCTGAAAATATCAATATGTGTCAAAATCTCGTTTGATGTGACAAGAAAACAATTCGTTCAAAAATCAATAAAGGAATGTCAATTTCTCCTGTGATTGTAAGTTTAGTTATGAAATTTCGAAATTCATTATTTTTCGCCATCTTACACTTTTCAAAAACTTTGTGGAACAAAATCCACACATGAACGAACGTCGATACTTTCAGGTAGCTATTAAGAAGCATAACATAATAAAATTCAGAATTTTACAACTTTGCCGATTTCAGCAGCGGTGTGGAACTTTCTTTTTTTAAAAAAATATTAGAAATGTTAAAATTATTTTCCTGAATGCAAGACTGTGTAAATAAAACTTTCTATATTTCGCAAAATTATCGGCAGTACATGCATTAAATGAAAAAAGCATAAAACTTTTTGTACTTTACTTCATTTTAAAACAAGCAATTTCGAATTAGAAGTAGTACATGCCTATCACTGAAGGCTTAGAATTTAACTAATTTGCCATAAAGATAACTATATATGAAGAAACGGAACACTTAAGAATGAATAACGCCGGCAGAGAAACTTATAGATAGTCTCTACGGATCTATTATTCTTAGAAACAGTAGTGTGCCCATGAAGGTTATTATATTAAAATATTATGAAAATTCCGCTTCAATGTTTTTTTATTTCTCTATACGGGTAGCATTTTCACTATCTTCTCAATCCTGAAATACACAGGCGACAATATTGTCCACTCTACACGTGACTCTGATCAGTTGACGCTCGATGTCAGATGCATTCTCTGAGAGGACGAAACGTCTGAAACGGAAGAGTGGGTTTAATTCAGTTATGTTATTGTCCCATTGTTAAGCAACACTTGGGATATTTTGTTTCAGATTTCATAATTTTGAACCGTGGTCAGATGACGAGGACGACACTTGAGCTTTTAACTCTCTCTCCAAACCATACTAGCGGGAGGACGTTTAGCTCTGACGGATTTAACGTACAACAGACCCCCTTATACGATGGTTCTTCGGTGTAACGGAAGAGACGATTAAGGAGATATAAAAAGGTTGTAATAAATACCTACCTGCAAAAATTTTTTGACCTTGAAATAATTTTTCTCCGCACTTTAATGGTGGAGCCAAATCTGGTAAACTTTAATCCATTGCCTCAACCAATTTATCAAAATAGAACCGTCTGATAATAAGTCATTTTTATGTCACTTCTAACGCATGACAGATCAAACTCTGACAATTCTAAGCAGTTTGTTGAATAAGGATTTCTTCGTTCAGCAAAATGGTTTTCCTTCAAGGCTTTTTTCAAATTTTTTCACAGCTCCAGTATTAGAAAAATAATACTTCTTTTACTGCAAATAAAGATAAATTGAAATATAAATTACTTCTCTTGTGAAAGAAATACATAATATTTGTATCAAATCCCACATGAATTTGTTTGATGCTAATTCTTTAAAAAACAATTAGAGTTAGATGTGACGTTCTTCGAATTAAAAACTGTTTTTCTTTTAAAACCAGAAAATAAAATTATAAAAAGTTTCCAGATTTATCTTTTTTATGAGTGAGAGAAAAATACATCCTTGGATAATGCTGAAAGGTTGTTGAGTATTTTTCTTTTTGTTTGTTGCAAAATATTTTTGAGTTTATTAATATTGGCAAGGAGGTGAAAAAAAAAAAGAAACCCAATTAATACACGGAAAATTGGTGGAGGGGACATAAAAATCACACCTATAAGCTAAAAAAATGAGTGAATGAGAGAAAGAGAGAGAGAGAGAGAACATGAGAATAACCAATAAAAATTAATTAAAATTTTTTTTATTATGAATAAACTTTAAGGAAACTTTTTTTTATGTCTGAATATTTTTTTCCGTAGTTTTTATTAACAAAAAATAAAAATCTGAAGGGCAAATCTTTCCAAAAAAAGAAAGATTTTTTTAAAGAAAAACTTTTATAAATTAAATTGTGTTAAATTGTCGGGGAAATTGACTGCAAAGTTTAATAAAAAATAGTTAAGTCCTCTTAAAATGTGCAATTTTTCTGTAAGAAGTTATAATGAAAATATTTAAGATCGCATCATTAATGAATACGATTGTGAACTGAATAACCGCAACTAAAAACTCGCATTGTGCAGAAGACATAAAAATGTAAACTGAATAATCGAATGCCTGCAGACATTAAAAGCAGAGATGAGAACTATGTAAAATAGATCCATTATTAGCATTTAGGAAGGAGACCCTTGAAAAGAGGGACGCTCCGTGATCAGTGATGATTTAATTTTTTAGCGATGACATAATTATTATTCTGCCAGGAAGACTGCATCCATCTTATAAATGCAATAATTTTTTTTATCTTGCTCACAAGATAATCCATGGCCGTATCGTGAGCCGAAAAGGAGAATTTACAGTACTTACATGAAAACTAAGCAGGAGATATGCAAATGGTTCATATAACCAGCTGAATAAAAGAATTTGTTGAATTTGGCGTTCAGTATCAGAATTATGAGAAAACTTTGTATTCTATTCAAATTTATAATGTTTATAATATTGTAGATTTGAATATGGTTACGATTCTAAATAAATTTTTTTCTGTGTATTTAATCTTATAGTTAGAAAAATAGGTGTACAAAATGCTAAGTGGATGGTATATCATCATATCTGACGTTGGCGAAAAACTTGGCGACTTATGTTTCCAGTAGGAACCGAGATTGAAAAATTCTTCTGGAAAATAGCACATAGATTATAAGCCTTCTTCTTCTGGCGCACGCACACACACACACACACACACACACACACACACACACACACACACACGCAACAAAAGCTACGCAACAAAAGATAATTGACAGCGTTTCTATAGAACCGCCCCCTTCTTTTTCGCACACCCCACAGCTTTCTAAAATCGTGAATGCTTCAGACATTCATAAAGGCGAGCCATTATAACGAGGAAAAAGTCGATTCATCAGTCGCTTGTCAAGAAAGCAAAAGTGATGTCCTTCATAACCGATTTATTTGACCGTTCAGTTGCTATGGTAACGGTGGGAGCTTATTCTTCGCAAAAGGCTTTCAAATCATTTTACGAGTTTTTCTTTTCTTTTCATTTTTTATTTTCCCATCAGATGGAAAAAAAAAAAGATTGCTTCAAACACAGAAAAAAAAAGTAGAGAAGAAATCGCCAAGGAATTTTTTAACGACTGCAGAAAAGAGAATTTAATATGTTCCCTGGAGGAATTTTAAGTGTTTTCCGAGTAGGGATCATCAAGACTTCTCGGATAGATCTCTGGAAATGACGATAATATGCTAAAAAGACTTTGATGCCTTTGAGGGATATTTTATTATACCTCAGGACGTAAAATTGGTATGATATATGCCTTCAATTTTCGCCATTTAATACATATACATTCGAAACTACTTTCTTCTAGTATTATCTAATGCAGTTTATTAATGAAAAATGATTTCGATTGTCAATTTTCATATCGATATAACGGTAGCATCACGGGGAGATGATTATTTCTTATTTCAATTGATAAAATAATTCATACTATCTTTCTTCAAACGATGATCAAGAAATGTTAAGAATATTTATGTATTTTAATCTTTTTTTCTTCTTTTAATAAAAAAGAATGTTTGAAAATATTTAACGTGAACTTTGAAACCAAGTAGCATGATACATTTTGGACTTGTTCCATATTTGTTTGCGTGATTGTGTTGCATGATTGAAATTTTATTTTGTGAGTAAAAATTAAAGCAATTATTACACACTTTAATATCATCAATTTAGCATATAGCAATTTGCAGTCATAATTCTAGTTTAAAAATTTTATCATACTAAAAAAAAATAATTAGAACATTTTCTTTTGAAGTTAATGTGTAAAAAAGGATTTATTTTCAATCATAACTTTATCATTGGAAAAATGAAAAGAGGCCAAATAATTGTTATAATTTGTATTTCAACTTAATTTTAAAATATTTATTGAAGATATTTATTTATTTATTTAAAGGCTAATTGCAAATAAATAAAATTGATTTAACTTAAAAAATTAATTTTAAAACATTTTAAAGTGAGATAAAATCTATGTTTATACCACAATATACTTCGTAGCCATTGATGAAAAGTATTCATAAATACACCGTTATTCTATTAATTTTTATGTTATTAAAATTTTGAAAAGAGTTTTCTTCTATTCAAAAATTAACAAGTTGAATTGGATATTCAATATCCAACCAATTGCTTTGCATTTGTACTTTATGTATTATGTTGTATTAAATAACATTCTGTGTATTCTAAAATTAATAGAAAGTAATCATTCTAAAACGTATTATGACATTAAAAGAATTTAACTGAATATAAAGTCTATAAAATAATAGTGAATATGACGTTATTTTCTTCGCCATACAGGACGGTAGACTTCCGCTGTTTCGATGATTTCTTATTGAAGATTTTATACAGTCCATGTTCTTAAAAATATTTCGACCGGAAATCGATATATTTTTTTAATGATGATGATGTGTCTGCTTTGCAGTGGGAAGAGGGGTGCAGTAGATTCTGAGGATATGGACCACTGAGCACCCGAGGGCAGAAATCTGACTTCTAGCTCATATGAGAATGACACACACACTCACTTGCACAACCCCTTTATACAGAGGACCCCTTCACACACCTCACAGGTAGTACACAGAAGAACAGCCATGCCTTAACTGGGACTCGAGCCAGGGAAGCCCAGATCACGAGGAAGAGGTGCTATCTCTGTACAAGGGACGAAGTGTTGAATTCAGTGCAGCTGTAAAAATGCCAAATGAAACAGTTTGAAACGTCCATATATCGACTAGTTTGCATTTGATAGTTTCCATACCGCATAAGTAATGTTCTATCTCTTATTCGAAAACCCTCTGCGTTTTCGCGCATGCGTCAGTATGCTTGTACTTAGTCAAAATAGGATGTAGAGGAAAGATGAATGGAAGAGATGTCTACATTTAATAGTATGGTGAACTATGTTTATCCATGGGTTTAGGATGCTTAAAAACTGCGGATAACTTGTAATATTTTCGAAAAATGATACTGATAAAATGATAAAATAATTTACAGCAACTTTTATTCACAACAAGGGGTCTAAACATTAAAATATGCTGACGTCCTGGCATAGGAGTAGTGCTACTTTCCCAGGGTCTGGGCGTCCCTGGTTCGAGTCCCGCTTTGGGCATGGCTGTTCTTATTCTTTGTTCCATTTGTGAATGTGCCTTCCTGTAAAAAGAGGTGGTGCTATCGAATGTGACATATAAAGTAACTAAATCGTACTCTTGACCCTAAAGGCGCTACTGATAAAACAAGGGACGCTCACTCGATTTAAATAACTGACAGATCTACCAACAAACTTGTAAAGTGCCATGAGTAACAACAACATAAAAATATGATTTATAAATAGAAAATTACTGCTCTTAAAATTTGGTAATTCATTTTTTTGTAAAATAAACTAAAAAATTTTCATGTTAAAACACTGATTAATTTGTTATTAAGATTTTTGATGACATTTTTAGATCAACAACGGTAGATAATTTTGAACAGGTTTAATAATAGCATATAAAATAGTTTCTTCGTACCAATCTTAAAAGTTTTTTTTTTTTGCCACTCAAAACTCGCCATGTTAGCAATCAATATGATATGGGAAAATAAAATAGCACTGTCAGAAACGATACTCACTTACACAAAAGATAAAACTGAACGGAAAAGTATATTATCTAGCGGAAATCTAGTTTAAAAAAAGCAACGAGGAACTCCGAAAATTCGATTATCATTCTACGTGTTATCTCAGAGCAATCATCGAAAACTTATAGTCTCGGGTTATAGAAACGTTTAGTTGTAAGAGAAAGATATGTGTGCCACGTACGTTAGCGTTGTATATATATTTCCTTCGCCACTAATTCCATATTAGCAATCAATGTGGTTTTGTGTGAAAATAAAATAGTTAGAAACGACACACGAACACGAAATTGTTGTACACACGAAATTGTTAGAAACGACACACGCACGCACGCACGCACACACACACACACACACACACACACACACACACACACACACACAC
>JAOUZG010019048.1:187359-200863 GCA_026289955.1 Argiope argentata | reverse complement strand
ACACACACACACACACACACACACACACACACACACACACACACACAGTGTATTATGGAGCCAAAATCTAGATAAAAAAACGAACATTAACTCCAGAATGCGAACGTCGTTCTGCGTGTCATCCCTTAGCATGGTTGAATCATCTAAAATTGATAGTCTCTGGATACTGAAACGAACAGTAGTAAGAACGTTGTGTTTGCCACGCACGTTAGCGTTATATCTATATTTCATCCGCCACTAATTCCATCCTGAACTCACCTAATAGTTCATTCTCTTTCACCCCAATAATCATTACCAGAATCAAATCCTCGGATTCCCCTGTTCCAAGAAAGAAAGAGTTAAAGACGGCGATGTTGCAACCAACGAAAGCACTGCGAAGGCGTCAAGAAAATCCATCGGTTTCCTTGTCAGCGGCTTAATGGAGCCGAAAGAAAATACGCACTCTCGGAAGATTACCTCGCCCGGAAGTAGCCGGAGTGACGACCGGGCCGGACTCCAGCCAGTCTGAGTGCTACATTGATTGGAGGGGGGAGGGGAGGAAGCAGGACGGAAGGTAGAAACGCTTTGCTCGGCCTTTTGGGAACAGTTATTTACAGCAGAATGTTGGGTATTTATTTTGTTAGAGTGTAGGTGATTTAAATCAAAACATACAGATGTGTGAGGATTTTGTGAGTCAATTAATGGGCGGACAGTATTTTTAGTTGGAATTGATGCTATGGTTATGAGAAAAATAGCTCAGCTCTCGTGAGTTAGTGGTTTGATTTAAGAATTAATCAGTATCAGAAGAGTTTATTGTAATAAAGTAGAAGATGAAAGAGAATTAAAGTTTATAGATACGGGACTCATATATGACCGTGCTTTATTCCTGTACTAGCAGTACGCGCACAGCGTTCCCAGGGGTAGAACAATTTCGAGGAAAAATTAGCTTTAAACTTAAGTGTAGTTTCCACCCGATGTGACATGGGCATGCCACGTAGCATCAAACAAGCATAAAAATATATTTAGAAATCATCAAAAAAATTACGAAACAAATTTTAAAAGTACACATTCAGTAATATATAAACAAGTAAAAAAGGACAAATATAATGTGTTCATAGACAAAATAACTCACTAAAAATATGCAATAGAAAATTCGGTTTAAAATTTATATATATATATATATATATATATATATATATATATATATACACACACAAATAAATCATTGTACCCACTGTTCCACAATTGTTTATCAACTTTGCATAATCTGATGTGAAAATAAAATTCAGCTTTCTTCATAATATGTTTTGTAAACTATATTTCCTGGGAGATCGTTCTTCGTGAGATCCAATTTATCTCCGTAATTCAACTGCATTACGATCAAAAGTGTGAACATTCTATCTCTGATATTCGCTAATTGACCATTTCTTTCCTCTCCATTTTCATGATCGCACTATAAACGAAGCTTTTTGGCATTAAATGCGCTCCGGTGATGCTTGAATTTGAATCACTGCTTAAAATCAGACGTAAATAAAGAAACGTATCGCATATGCATACCACTGTTCTTGCTATTTGCGCTTGCGCAGTTAGAGAGTTTCGCACTCACGCGAATAAATGTAAATCAGGGATGCTGCTATTTTACACACGCGCGAATCATAGTAAGAATATAACTAAAATCGCATTTATAAAACTCCTTTTTTATTTTGATATGACTTCAATATACTAAAAGCTTTCTCAATAAATTCCCTACAAATATATCCAATATCAGTTAAGTATTTCTCTAGTTTCTCTCTTTCAAACATATAGACACTTTCAGGAGAGAGCATTTTATACTATGAATAGATAACTCGCGATTGAAGATGCGTTAATAATGAAAAGAAGGGGAAAAAGAGCAGCGTTTAACATAAACTATTTTTTAACCGACTGCAAAACAGCTATCGTATAGCACAGCAAACAGTAAATCACAGCGAGCTCAATTATACAACGTTAAAAGCAAACGTAAAACACAGCTCACTAATAACAATCGAGAAAAGTAATCTGCTAGTCCAGCGGGACACTTCTGCGAGAACTGCAGTCTGCGGCAACTCGTCCCTCATATAGCCGAATCCCTCATATAGCGCACGCGAAGCAACGCGACGTACCGAGAATTGTCTGGGGGCTAAAAGAATATTCCCCTCCCCAAATCAATCCGGCTGGCACCAAGCTCTTCGACGCCGTCGCCAATCGCTCTCCCTTCGATGCGTTTCAGCGGTGTTCGTCCGCTTGTAACAATATTAATATTTCTTTATACACTATTCTTTCTAATTTTTATATATTTCTTTACGATACACTATTCTTTTCTAATTTTTTTCTCTCTCAAAGAAATGTAGATGGCAGTAGCTTTAAACTATAAGGTTCTGGGTTGGAAAATAACTTTTATATAGAAATGCCGCGTAAGGAGTTTTAGTGCAAGCTGTATCCGCAAGGGATGTATTTGCTTCCATTAGAGAGGAAATATAGGGAGGGAGATGTTCATCATCTCACCATATATCAAAATTTCAAGGCTTATTCCTAATTAACTAGGGACCACGGTGGCTTGGTGGTATGTTCTCCGCTCGAGAGCCCTAGGGTTTCAGGTTCGAGATCATCAAAGAACCATCGTGCATGGAGTTCTGCTGCATGCTAACTCCGTAAGGAACAAACATCCTCCCACTAGTGTTGTGTGGTGAGGGGAGGGGCATCTCAGGCGACCTCGTCATCTGACCGTGGTTCAAAATTACGAGTCCCGTTCCTGAATAGCCCCGTTGTTGCTTTACAACGGGATGATATTATAACTAAACTAAACTAAACTTAAATAACTAAACGTATTTCTTCAAAACTGCGCACAAGTAAAAACAAATTAATCTAACATTCAGTAACTGCAAACATAGTTTAAAGTAACGAGCCAGCATCGCCCATCTCAACCAATTCATTTTGTAGTAGTTTGAGAAAGATTTTTTATTTTTTACTTTTTCACGTTATCAACATTTCCATTTTTTCTTTTTAATATACTTTCTGTACATAAACAAAAAGGAAATGTTGTAATAATCGAAGAATAAAAACTGGAGCCGCCTACCAGCCATTCTGGGAAAACAAAATCTCAAAAAAAAAAAAAAAAAAAAAAAAAAAAAGAATTAAACCGATGAAATTTGAATTGTGAACTTTAACACCACATTTGAATATTTCTACCAAATTTGAATGACCACCATGCAGAGAAATTCTGTCTGTCTTATAAATCAACAAGACAAGCTAAAATCTTAAAGAACTAGATATTAACATTTATAGAATTTTAAACATTTGAAATCAAAACCTACTTTAAAGAATAAATCATATTTATACGGGGATTCAGTGTTTTTCTGTCTATAGTTGGTTTAATGCGCTAAATGTAAACCGTAAATGAAATTCAGTACTCAATTTTAATATGTAAAATTTAGCTAAACTGCCATTTAAAGTGAGTTGTCAGTCTTTTTTTTTCTGAGGAAATAAATAAAATAAATCAAAAACACACTGATTTCAATAAATTAAATATATTTTAAACATGAACCTGCAATTACACTTGTAATTCTGTGTTAAACATTGATTTCAGTCTGTTAAAAAATGTATTTAAATTCGGTTGTTTTTGAACCTTGTATATGTACTCTGATGTTTCAGACTCTGAAAATAAAAATTTGAGCCCTCATGGCGATCATGGTCTGTAATTACACATTATATGCCCACAGTTTTATGCAGAAAAATGAATAATATTGTTACAAGCGGGTGAACACCGCTGAAACTCACCGAAGGGAGAGCAATTGGCGATGGCGTCGAAGAGCTTGGTGCCAGCCGGGTTGATTTGGTGAGGAGAATTTACTGGTAGCCCCCAGACAATTCCCGGTACGTCGCGTTGTTTTGTGTGCGCGTTTGCTCGGCTATATGAGGGACGAGTTGCCGGAGACTGCAGTTCTCGCAGAAGCGTTTCGCTGGACTTGCGGATTACTTTTCTCGCTTGTTATTAGTGAGCTGTGTTTGCGTTTGCTTTTAACGTTGTATAATTGAGCTCGCTGTGATTTACTGTTTGCTGTGCTATACGATAGCTGTTTTGCAGTATGTTTTTATCGTGCGTAAGGCTTTTATTTACGATGTAAGTGACTGTTGACTGAATTGTTTTTATCTGAAGTTTTACTTTATCGAGTCATGCTGTAAATATCTGTAAATAAATTTGTTTGTGCTGTCCTCAAGTAAAGTCCATTCAATCCTACCCCGCTACGCTAAAAAAATAACAGTATGATAATGTTTCTAGGCTGAATACTATCTGAATCACCTATTGTAGAGGAAATATATAGCAACAATCCTACAAAATATAGACCACATCATTAATCTAGAAACACTAACTTTGACAAGTAGTTATATAATAGGAGCTTTCTTTTAAATAACAAAATTCAATTGAAGCTTTCGCGTTTCCCTCAATCACTGCATGGCATATTATTCTAAAAAGTGCATTATTAAGCTCCTGTAAAATTAAAAATACTAATTTTTTGATAACAGCCAATTTTATCATCATGTAATTTTTCCTTCCATTTAAAAAAAGGAAATAAATTAATTTTTGACAAATTATTAAATTTCTTAAAATTTTTTGAGGAAAATTTTATATTTAAAAAATATATATATATTGTTTACACAGATAGATTTGGATTTGATGATTTAAAATATTTGTTGCCACTCCTAATAAGCTTTATATTTACCGTTTAATAAATTATGTTTGCTTTAAGGCTAGAATTTTGTAGTTACGTTATTTCATCCCTTTGATATACAGATAAGCTTGATCCATTTAAGTCTACTCCTCTGCTAAGTTTCTATCATCATTATGCAAATCCCCTTATGAAATTTTCTACCCTATGTTGTGCAAAATAAACCGATTACGAAAACGAAAGTGACGTTCCAAGTCATAACACTATTATTGAGAAATTTGATCAGACATCTTATTACAGTACATACAGAAATTATCTTGAAGTCATTACGTATATTTAATGGCCTACTTTGGTTTATACTCAGGTTTATTCTCTATTATTATTAATATTTAGAGCTAAGATTTTAAATTTGGGTTAACCATAATATATACATTTAACACTAATAGACAAAATTTTAAAAATTCTTAAATAATGATGTTTTGTTGGGTACTTTTCCATTAGTCGGGCTCAACCGAAAAATCGTTAAATGATGTAGAATTCTGCCAAATTTCTTATAGAGATTTTAAAGCGAAAAATCGAAAAATAATGTAGAATTCCGCCAAACTTCTTTTTCGATTTTTCGCTTGCTTTCAACTAACGGAAAAGTACTTTCCGCTAATATTAAAATGTCAGGAAATCATAATTATTCAATTACTTTCTGCTACTAATGTTTTGCCAATTCCATGACTGATCGCGAAATTTTCAATTCATGGCCAACCTTTTCCTTTCAGTGGATATTATGAAAATATCTGTACTATTCAAATAATCACCTACAAATGTCTGCAACAAAGTCACATCAGCGGCTGTACTTCATTTGAGATTTAAAGAAGGGGAAAGAAACGGATTATTCTCAACGGACCTCTTCCACGGCGAAACATTTCGCAATCTATTTTAATTCCAGTTGAGTGACGACATTTCGTGTCTGGACACGCATGCAGTCCCACCCCCTCTTTGCATCACTTCAGAATTCTAATGGAATAAATAATGGATAGTAGTAAAACGGCGCACGAAAGATTTTTTGGGACCTCCACATTGAAAGTGGATGATTTGCTGGCGGAGATTAGGGAAAAGCAGGTTAAAAAGCAGAAATACACAACTAATTAGTGATAAAATCAGTAACAAAATACGTGCATTCTAGCAGATTAAAATTCTGCTACAGTATTATGCTTTTTTCCTTCTGTGGATTGAATTCAGATTGACTGTAGATTGAATTACAAGGTAGTGAAAGATGGAATATTTCTGATGGATCTATGGTTAAGATTTTTATCTTGTGGTAACAAGACCTTTGTTATAAATATAATTGTTAGAGATATAATATATCTATTTTACCATGCATCCATGCAAAAATCAGGGCATATAAAAGTTAAATTAATCTCGGTCGATTAGAAATGGCTGGAGGTGAAATATCGAAAGTTGTTCAAAATACAATATCTTTATTCTAACGAACATTTGGGCAGAAATCAGTATGTAGAAAAGTTGAAATAATGCTAACCTATCAGAAGTTTCTAGATAATGAAAAAAAGAATCTTACCTCGGCTCAGATGTTGTCATTATGTGAGTCGATTCAAAATAATTCTTATTCTCCTTAATGCCATGATCTCATCGTCTAATTTTTATTCATCTTAATACCAAATCAAAGGGAAGTAATAACTGAAATGAAAAATAATTTGATTAAAAATTACACTTGTTAAATTAATGTTAAATTAATTTCAAGACTAAACTAAATCATAAAATTGCAGAATTAAATGTATGGATTATTTATATTAAAGGTAATAAAATATCACAGATCATCAGAAAAAACCGATATCAGATTGATCAATAATTGCTATTTCGGAATTTTTCATTGTTATAGTCATTTAAAAGAGATTAACGTTCTCTTCATCGTTTTTTTACTTTTTTATAAACAGGTTTTTTCAATTTTTTAAAAAAAATATCCCTTTGAATTCAGATTTATTTCACTTCGTAAAGATTCACTTCTTTTTCAAATTAAAGAATGTCGATAACTTTTTTATTTGTTAAAGGTTTATAATAAATAATATGGAATTATATTAAAGATATACAAAAGAAAATCTACTGAATTTTATTTAGCAAATATATCAATACATTGATTGCCATAGAATTTTAAATAAATTGGTACAAAATGATTATCGTTTCAGGCTTATTCTGAGAGAATTTATAAGTTTAATATTTTTTTTTTACTTTGATGTTTAAAAAAATTTGTCTCTTTAACATGCCAAGGCCACTGCTCATTACAGACACTATGGTATAATTTTACTATCAAATGAGCAAATATTATATCTTTTTCAAATAAATTTTCACCAATTTGCAGAAAGGGTCACTTCATATTGAGTAATACATAGAGAATATGATTGATAGCTTAAAGATCAATTGACATTGTTGGCCATTTATCAACCTCTTAGCACTACTGAAATAATCAGCTGTCAGTCACCGGTGATCCCTACAGCTTTACTGATATAATCAGATGTCGATCACCGATGACTTCCAGGGCAATCAATCTATATGAACGCCATTTTTTGTTCGGAGAATACCAAGCCTGTTCTCTATTTCCTTCTAGATGTCATTAGGCATATGCGCAGTCGCAATACTTGTTTCTGTGGTGATTTAATTAATTAATTCTTGAAAATTACTCACAAGTATATCCAGAATAAAGAAGTCGATTGTTGTGATATTGAAAGAACTAAGGGGCCATGAAATTGGACCAGATCTTCCATTCTATCAATATAAAAGCATTTTCCGAAGAAATCCCACACACGTCTCCTTGATGCAAAAGATTGGGACAACTTTTCTATTTAACGAATTTAAGAATATTCTTCAAAGAAAGAGAAAAGTGGGACAGCTTTTCTATTTAATGAAATTAAGAATGTTCTCCAAAGAAAGGGGAAATTGGGGCAGCTTTTCTATTTAATGAAATTAAGAATGTTCTCCAAAGAAAGGGGAAATTGGGGCAGCTTTTCTATTTAACGAATTTAAGAATATTTTCCCACACATTTCTCCTTGATGCAAAGTATGTCTAGTCTCTGGAAAATATTTTTAACATTTTTTAAAGATTTATTATTTTTTTGGAGGATGCTTATAAAATTTATTTATGAATCACTTATAAACTTTATCGGGAAATTTGTTTCTTAAAACCAGAAAACATACATTATTTTTTTCTTTGTATGACGCCATTTTGTCTAATAGAAATAAGTTTTCTTGCCGAAATTTGAAAAAAAAAAAAGAAATTTCTTGAACTTATGATTATATCTGTCTAAATAATTTTCTCATTCTTAACAAAATTATATTTCAATTTAATTTTATTACTGTTGAACCTTGTGTTTGCTATGCATAATAAATGTAGCTAATCTCCTGAATATTACTGAATTACGTTCGTAAATTCTTTTATTATTAGTTTGTATAGTAAATATATTAAGTAACTAGTAAAATCTGAATGATATTCATACTTGATTACTCGTACCATTCTTTCAATATATATATATAATCTTTACTCCTTTAATACATATAGACCATCTTTAGCTGAAGAATCAGAAATACGGACATTTGATCTTCTCTGCTTAAATCTAAATTATAACAGAGATTACCTAGAATTCAGGCAACGCCAGGAATTGAAAGTAATTCTATATTCTCAAACTGGGAGGAAAGATCTTAAATATTTCCATTTCAATCGCCAACATAATGAAATGAAGTAATCCCAAACTCAATCACTCAATTTAAGTTTCTGGTAGATAATGACATTTCGTCAGTTTTTATCTCTTCAAAAGAAGGATTTTCTACCCTTTCCCATTTGTTCTTCTTTGAAACATGCATAAAAGAAATGACGCAGTACTATTTTAAAGATGCATAGAGACATTTTTTTGGTATTTCTTAAATCTGGTATTAATCCATTAGTTGCCAGAATACCCATTTGTGTATTTTGGAATTTTACATGCACTTTTCAGTGCAAAAATTATATTTGGTGCAGTTGATAATTTAATTTCATTATATACATTGAGTGTGCAGCAGAAAGTAGTTCTTAGTTTCCTCATTTCTTTGGAACAAGCGAACAAATTTGAAATTCGTTTCTAAGTTGAACTGAACAGAATTTTCCTTTTGAAGCTTTATATTTTTGGTTCGGTTTTTATATTACAACAAAACGCCTCCTTTGGTTTTTTATTGAAATGATTGTATTGATCATTTATAACGATATCCTTTTACAAAATATCAAATATATTCAAAACAAAACATAACTAACACTCATGTCCATAAATTAAGGATAAATCAGGTTCAGGAAAAGAAAGAGCCAGAAGCAAAACAAATGTGACTTATTTGTAAAGCCTATTTATTAAACAAAAGATAAAGAGTAAATAAGATGCTATATATTTAATATTATTTATAAAAATTGTAGTTTTTGGTTCCTTGGAGCAAATTTCAAAAAAAAAAAGTTTGAGACGATTGTTAATATATAGTATGTCTCCCAGACGATGCAATATAGACCATATAATAATTAAGTATTATAGATCTGATCTTTGATCATATTACACCATGTTCTCCATCAATGTTCTTCGAATATCTGGTAGACATGTAGGAGGTGGTTGATGGGCCGAAACTCGTCGCCAAGCATGTTCCACACTTGCTCTACTGGTTTCAAGTCCGGCAAGAATGATGAACAGTCCATACGTGTGATGTCCTCCGATCGAAAGTATTCGTGTACGATATTTGCTCGGTGAGGGTGGCCTTTGTCATGTATAAACAAGAATTCTGCGCTCGTGGCGCTCCGAAACAAATGTACTTGTTGTTCCAGAACGACGTTCCGATAGATTTGATCTGTCATGGTTCTTATTTGTAAATGCAGGTCAGTTGAGGAAATTAGAATAATTTCTCCCCATACAAGAATTCCTCCACCACCATAATGGTGTCCTTCATTGTTGTTCTCTTAGTGATAAAGGGTACCTGTCGCTTTCCATACGCAAATCTTGCAAGAATCTGACTACAAGCTAAACCTAGATAAGTCTGAAAACATCGCAGAAGCCCACTGTTGCGGTGTCCCCAATGAATGCTTTCTCTTGCAGGCTAACCACAGAAGACAGTGAGTTGCGTAAGTGGAATACATCTGACAGGCCTACGAGCATACAAACCAATCTGCTTTAAGCGTCTGCAGATGATCTGCCTTCAAACTGTCGTTCCTGAAGTGGCTGAAGAAACTAGGGATAATTATCAATTCTACCACGTAAAAAATCATCCAAATACATCCTCGGGAGTGAGCTGTACTTAACGAGTACTCACATTACCATCATACTGGAATCGTTTCCAAAGTCTTGAGATGATACTCTGGGCGATTCCAAGTTTCTTGGATACTTTTAGCTGGATAAGCTTACATTCCAGACGGCCAATAATTTTAACCACGTAAAAAGTCATCCAAATACGTCCCTTGTGTCATAACTATGCGGTTATTGCATATAAAGGCTTATAAAACGTTTCTGAACACTTTTATTTCTTTGCACGTATTCCTTATACATCACTTTCAATCACTATCGTCGTTGTTGACTTAATATCGGTATCATCTGGTGGCTTCCTGTAGTTTGCGTTTGAATTTCAAAATTTGTATAGTAATTTTAAGGGTGATATATGTATTTCAAAATACGATTTCCGCGTGACCCTGAATTGTAGTTGATTTTTGTATATGAGTGTAGATATAATTGTATATAACTTATCCGATCAAAAACATTTTTAGCTAATAAATTGGTTAACAAGTGGTGAGATATTGACTTAAGATTATGTAATTATTGCGAAATAACTTTGTTGAAATTGTATTGAAAAATGAAAGTTTATTTAATAATTGTGTTGTTTATGAATTTTGTCAGTTGACGATCGCAAGTTTCTATATCATTCGTAATTAAAAACTGTACATTTAAACTGCGATAAAATTCTATTATTGAACACTACAATATTAATTTTATTACTTTGTGTGAACCTTTTTGAACTGTTGTCCGTTGATGAGAGCATCACTTAAAATAGAGCTAATTTTTAAAATTTTTTTCACCTAGTCAATCTGACGATGTGTGAACCTGGATAGAAGTTTTAACATGTAATAAACATATAAACACGACACACTCTCTTTCACACACATATATATAAACTAGATGTATCGAAACAATTTATCATTTCCATTCTATAAGGATAGTTTAAAAAGTTCATTCTAAATCTAAAAATTGTGCCACTAGAAAATATGGAATTTATATACATTTTCTAAAATCAATTGACGCAACGGTGTTACAAAATTTTCATTCAGATATGACTTCTGGGTAATGTTTAACAACTACTTGACTAAATTGTAGTTAAATCAGTTCCTGAAAGATGAATGAGAAAGAATTTTGTCTATAGTAATGATAAATTATTTTCGGAATGAAAATATCCCACACTAAGTTTGACAAGGATCAAGCTGATGCTGTACTTCTTGTTAGAACAATTTTACAAGATTTGGTGACTTTTGATTTGACTACATAAACATATTTACCCTTGAACGTAATGATTTTCCCTGATATTAGATAAAAGAAATTTTCTCCACTATCAGTGAAAGATAAGGGGGGGGGGGTGGAGCTAATGAAAGTAAACAAAGTGATGAACAGTGGCAGACTTTGGAGGCCAATGAGAAAGAAGGGGGTTTAGTTTTAGTTCAGTTACATTGATGTTAAGTTTTAAAGCAACTTTAAGGCGATTTTGGAGCGGACATTCTAAATTTGAATTGTACATAAATGACGAGGACGACATCTGAGCTGATGGTTATTCAATGGAATCGTGTCTCGAACCCGATAAACCCTGCTGTTCTGAAGCCATGACCTTACCACCAAGCCACCGCTCCCCTAACAAAGTAGGGTGTTAGGGATGATAATAATGGATTAGTTTAAACGTTTTTGCCAAAAAAACTAAATATACATATCAAATATTATATTAATCACGAGAATCTGCATATAGGGACATAAAAAATCCATAATCATAAAAAGCCCATTTGACTGATAATTGAATGATATAATAAATCTAGTATTAAGATCATAACAAAGTTACAACTTAAAACAAGTTGACGGCTTTGATGAATTTGACGTCGTGAAAAAACCATAACATTTTGCATTATGACAAGTTTATTGGTAATAAGTAATTAGAAGTGAGAATTCGCAGTTTGAATTACAATTTTAGTAACAACTAAAATACATCGGTACATTTCACGATGTTTAAAATATTTTGAATCAAAGAAATAAATAAAAGATTAATAATAATTAATATAAATTATTATTAATCCCGCATAAATATGAATTGTTTTCCTTAAATGTATTACCGTGCTGCATTAGTCATAAATTATTTTTATGTTTCATTCCATTCATATGGCAAAATGTATGAAAGTTGAATAAATAAATGCGATAATTGAAGTAAAAATGTAAGTCATTTCATTACAGCTTAATTTTATATTGTACATATTCTGTGTTGGATGAGTATATTCGTCATCGCTAAATTTTTGACACACAATTTAAATACGCATTTTCCAAAGAGGTCGGAATAGTTAACTGGTTAAGCACATACTGTTTAATTTATTACTCCGAAAACAATATAAAAATCATGACTCATTATGAAAGAAGAATGCAGATGCGAGGAATTATCAAGATAATAGGAATCTCAAGTGACCGTGTATACATAATAATATGCGCGAAAGTTAATGCCCGAGAAAGTTTTTCAAAAAATGAAGTAGCAGTTGCTGTGTTTGAACCAAAGAGCTGTTACAAAAAAAAGTTTGAAGCCATTTCTAATGAATGCAAAAAACTTGAGTCTTTTTTTTTTGTAGTGGTAGTTGAAACATGAATTCTTCAACTTGGAAAGAAAAAAAAAAGAAACGATGAAAACAATGGGCTACAAGGGGGTATTCTGTTTCACAAAAGGCGAATTCTGTTCCTTCAACTAGAAAAATTATGACCACTTTTTTGTGATACTAGTGTCGTTTTTTAGATTTGTTGGAAAAAAGTAAAGCTATCACTGTAGAGTATTACATTTCTTTGCTGAACCATTAAAACTTTTTCCACAAATAAAGGTGAATGTATTCGTGTTGGTTTTGACATTTTGATCTCGAACTATCAAATCAGAGAAATTATTTTTAAACTTTTATTTAAAAATTAAAGTATATTTTATCGTTTTTTTTTATAGTTCTAAAATATTATAGCAAAAAATTCATTTTCACACCATTTGAAAGATTTTAAAAACTGTCTTTTTAACAATATCAATTCAATTTTCGTGTATATATTTTTCATATATTTTGGTATTCTTAACAAAATTGCTTTTCTGTATAATTTTTAACAATAGATATCATTATTTAAAACAAATCCAAATTCCTTTCCTTGTTTCGTGAAATATTTATTTTTGTGTTCTTTTTTAATTTTAAAAGGGTAGAATAAAAAATTCGGTTTATTATCAGTGCAATTTACAAAACAAACAAGTAATGTTCTTTTCTTCAAGTCAATTCCTACTTAGGTCAACAAAGAATTTTTTTTTGTTTTAGTCACTTTTTATTAAATACTTGCAATTAATATAAACAATTTATTAAAAAATTACTGATTTTCGCAAGAGTTGAACTTCATTCTTCATCTTCACGTGAAAAAGCATGAAATTCTTGTATTTTACCTATTGAGATATTGCTTGTGGATTTCAATTTTAGTTACAATCTGCTTAAACTCTATTTAAAGTATTTAAAATGAATTTAATTTAATTAATGAACGAATGTTTGAAAAAATTGCATTAACATCGAGTGTCATCATATATATATA
>JAOUZG010019048.1:131784-186959 GCA_026289955.1 Argiope argentata | reverse complement strand
ATATATATATATATATATATATATATATATATATAAGGAGCGTGTGAACTAATAGTAGGAATTGAAAAAAAAACTGGAGTTATTGGAATTAGAAAATATATAAACCAGGACAGCTATACTTTTAAAAGTACTATAATGTAAAGGGGCCAGACTAAATTAAGAAAGTATGTATACAAAATGGCCTCAAGAATCATGAAGTTATGCAAAAACACTTAATTACATGTAAACACTAACATCCTTCCCCGAAAACCAGCTAGTCACCAAAAATGGCTAGCATATGAAATAGCGTCTAAACCTCATCTAAAGAAAAGGAAGAATTTTTATCATGAAATTGAAGTATCATCTCACATTCCTACAGATACGAGAAAAAAACCTAAACTATCAAGTACTTTTATGTCCCATTTATTACTCTTTCGATTTAAATTATGCGTGTAGTAGTTCTGGATTTGTAATGTATTTGGATTTAATACGTTTTAAAATATATCTAAAAAAAGGGATTTCTGGCATGTTTTTTTGTTCAGCCTAAAAGTGCATCCTTTCCTACTTTCTATGAATGGATTTCGTTCAAAATTCAATAATTACAATTATAGTCTAAATTCCCCACAGTGAATTTGAATTACCTAACTCAATGAGTTATGAGATATTGTGTTCACAGACAGACAGGCATATTACCAAAAATATGTCTTTCGAATTCAGAGATGCGGAGATTCGCTAAAATAACGAATTCGAATTTATTGAACATTACAATACTTTCTCCATACTACCAGACAAGAAAAGGGGGAAAAAGAAACCATTTAAATTGAGAAGGAAAATTCCTAATTTTGATTTTTTGAATTATTATAATGACATTTCAGTTTAATAAAAAAATTAAAAAATGAAACAATTCAAATAAAAGTAGGAATTAGTATAATTAGAAATATATAATACCATTTAAAGTTCTAGATGGAATATAATTTGAGTTTTTCTTTTAAGCGATTATTAGTTTGAATTTAATATTTCAGCATTTGAAAATAGTAATAATTTTTTGTTAATATTGAAATGCTACAAGGCTTCAAGCATTTAAAAATGTTTTCCATCATAATTATCTCTTATAAAAGAATATCAATCTTCGGTTTATTGAAACATACTTCTATTAAACTCTTTACAGTCTGAATTACTAAAGTGTTGAATAAAAAATAGTTTAACGGGGAAAATAATTATCATTTAGACATATTAAAAGAAAAATAATGAAAAATCTTTACATTTTGGGTTTTTTTACGGATATATACATGGGTTCTTATATAGAATAGAAAACAGATCAAAAGCGGAAAAATTATTATCCATCGAAAAAGTTGAGTATATCGACTCCACGAAAATATTTTTTTTTGTCAAAAGTTACTTGAGTTTTACTCTGTTATCATTTTTTAAAAAGGAATCACTGGCACTTCAATTCTGCTTTTTCACCCATTTGCACAAAGGTAGTTAGGTTATTAAAATCATAGACACATTTTTTAGTGTTTTATTATTTCTAAACATATATTTGATTTATTAAAATAGTTTGAGTTTTTTTTTATAATATTTAATTTGTGAATACAATTGAATCAAAATTGAAATACATATATGGGGCCATATGCAGTAAAGAGTTAAGTCGACACAACTATTCAAATTTTTGGAAATGTTCTTTTAGAGGTCTCTGAGATTTAAAATGCGCATATATTCGTGAAATTTTTCAAGCTCGAATTATTTGACGATTGCGATATTTTGTCTTTGTGTATTTTCTATACGAGAAAGTAAAATGATCTTATTATTTAGGTGTTTTAATTTTTTTGTGTGTTTTAGATCAAGAGTTCATGATGGTCATTTCTTCGAAAGAAGTCAAATATATATTCATCACATATGTATGAATGAATTGCAAACGAATATTGATACCTAAATGTACTTTTTAATCAATAAAATATAAAAAATAAAGAATTTAACAAGAATTGAAGTGAAGAGAATGACAACGAGGAATTATGAATAAATTTGAGGTTAAAACCCAATTACTCAAAACTCTTCCCTTTTGTAATAAATGGGAATTATTAAAATTTTATATTAAAGAGAGCCCATCAGTGAAAAATATCATGTATTAAAACTTCTAGCATCTGTTGAGATTTTAAAGTGAGAAACTTTTCAGTTGTTTGCATTATACTTCATTTGCTTTACCTAATTCGTACGCCTACTAAGTCTTCTAAAACATTTTCCAAGAAGTTTTCATCAGCGCGTAGCGTAAAATATTTATAGGATGCATCCAGTCCCATCAAGTTGAAAGCTTTCAGATTCCTGCACTTAATCCTCTTATTCGTAGTGAAATTATTCTTAGTTTCACACGAAGTTATTATCGACTTACCTAGTAGAACCTGGCATTGGTTCTTTCAGATAAATTAAAACTAGTCAGCATGTATTATGATTTAATGCTTTACATTTTATTTAATATGCTTGAATAACTGATTAATTTAATAATTGTCAAGGAATTATAATTTTTCGAGCATTAAGTGTGTTTTCGCCCGCCAATTATAATCAAGTTCTCTCTATTTCTAATATTCTTCATAACATTGAGTTGCTGTATATCTAAATTCAATCATTTTCTGGCAAAATTGTGAGGAAAATTAATAAAATAAGATTTTCGATTAAATTCAAAGAAGAATTAAAAAGATTATACATAAGAAAGCCTTTATGTTGTTAAATAGCTGGTAAAGTGAATTGATGATTAAAAGAGAAACGTATATATTCCCATTATATTTTTGAAAAAAAAAATGCTGTCTAGTTAATGAAATTTTAGTAAAATTTTCAATGTTAAAAGAATATTATAGGTAAGAAATGATGGAAATAATTTAATATTTATTCAATTTCTAATAATAGTTCACACTCTCCCTATATATATATATCTTGTTCAGATTTTCAGTCGTTAATAGAATACTTTTTATTCATCCACTCAAGTTCAAATACATTTTTTAAACTTACAGATGACATTGATGCTTGATAAATTATTCATATTAATTGTAATTATTTAATATAAGGCAACTAAAAAAATTCGTTAAAAAAGTAGAAAATGATAAAAAAAATTAAATAATTGTTAATTTTTTTTGTATTATTTGTTTACATTTGTATTTATTTATCTATCTAGAAAATGGTGGATCACAATATAACTATTATTTCGGCAAATACATTTTTTATGAACATCTTAACTTTTTGTTTATGATTGCTTTGTGAAAATTTTTCAACAGTTTGAACTGAAAACCTCGTGAAACATGATTATATGAAACTATCTGAAAGATTGGGGTGTATGCATCCCCAAAAGGTTTTGAAATATGCATGCAAAATTTCCTTAAATTTTGTCGAAGTGTTTTTGAGACATCATGTTTTCTAAAAACCACTCATAATGAAATATACATTTTTCGGGAAACACTAAATATATAAAAAAGAAATTTTATTTCCTGTCTTTTTCTAGCAGGATTGATTGAAAGAAGCAACCCATATCTAATAAATATATAGACATATCAAATGTTATTTATTGAAAAAATTTCGCGATGAAAATAAAGTAAACTTTCGGTTTAAAGTGCCACTATTTGCATTTTATTTTTATTAGATTAGTATCATTGAAATTACTGAGATATTAAAAGTTCTTTTTTGAAATTAATAGAGTTTGGGATTTAATTTAGGTCCTAAAATAAATGTCGATTTTTTCAAGAAATATTATCTTTAAAACCTGGTTGAATATTTTAAAGTATTGTAATTAAGTGATTTTCTATTAGGTTGTACATAATATGTACAAAAAACTTTATTTGTTTGAAATCCCCACCTTGAAAGAGAAACGAAGTGGCTTTTCTCATGAGGTTGGCAAATTACCGATGCATGTTAATTATAGTGGCCATTGCCATTCTGGTTTGAAACTTGAAATTAATTGTTTTTGGGGAAAAGACAGAAGTAACAAAATTCCTTTCCTCTCCCCTGTTTCGAAAGAGAATCACAATGAATAAACCCCAAACAAGCACAATTTCTAATATCGATTTAGAAATTTTTTATATAAACAATTACATATCCATTCATCTGAACTTTATTTTTCTTCGACGTGCACTATATTTTATTTTTAGAAAATAATGAATAGACCGAAACCTCATTTATTTGAAGCATTTTAACAGGGCCCTTATTCCGTTGTTTATCTTCTCCTTAATGCGTTTTACACAGGCCATGATTTTAACTAATGCTTCAGAGACATTTTTCTCTTAGAAATATCTTCAAAGTTTGAGATAAGATGTTTAATGGAAAAGATTTATTCCCATCGAGTTGAAAGCTTTTGGATTTCAAGCCTTAATATTTTTGCTCTTGGGCTTGTTTAGTGTTTACTTTAAATTGCTTTCCTAATGTCGCGATGTTGTTATTGTCATAACCAGTAGGCATTGGAAATGATAATTTTTAAAGGGTTAAATAATTTTTTGTTTTAGAAAAAATGTTCACATTTGTTTTAAATTTTAATATTTTTAATTGTATTTTAACTTTTGAATTTTATTTCTTGATTTTATTCCTAATCTTAATTCTGATTCTTTATTTTGATGTTAATTTCATTGAATTCATCAAAATTTAAAATATTTTATAGTTTATTAAATTTCGATCAAATTCAAATTAATTAAAATTGAGGTCTTATCGAAGTTTTCGTGAATCTTTTTAAATGTTATTTTTCGTCAAAATTTGCATATAATATTAATTAAGGCGTTTACTTTGTTATAATATTTAGTATTCTGCGTTTAATTAATTTCTTTTTAATTAAATTAATTTTATTAACATGCTAGTAAAACTGATAAGTTTAATACATAATTTCTAAACATTTATTTTTACAAATAATTTGTAGCCTTGAACTAAATATTCTCAAAAAATTAAAGTTAATAAATATTTTTACTTAAAACATGCAAAATGTTAACTAATAGAATGTTACTCCCAGCGAAATAGCTCTGCATATGATTTTAATACATAAAAGATACCTTAGTTTGTTTCATAAATTTTTTTGCAAGAATTCGTAGAATTTCATGATTAAAATAAAACGTATTTAATTTTATGAAACCTTTACCACACTCGTAAGAAGCATAGAGTTGTGTCAATTTTGTTTAAGTACTTGTGCATACATTGTTTGGTTGCATTGCAAATATGGTTTAAGTACTTGGATACACACAGTTAAATTTCTTCTTACATATTTATAGTTTAGCTTTGACTATTAAAAATTATCTTCAAAACTTCTTATAATTATGTAATCTGTGAAATTGCAATCAATGTTATTTTTCATCGTTTTGGTTGCCTTGGTGAATGATAGATTTCACATTTTAGAATTGACAACGTAATATTTTATTTATAACTAGCCGCCTTTGGCGACCAGTCGGTTAGCCAGTATTAATGCACGCTAAAATTTTCATATAATATTTTATGTAGCTGTGTCTCACATAACAGATTTTTAACCAAAATATTTTTAAACCAAACAATTTTTGATAATCATATAATTCATTTATAGTATTATTTAGTGTTATTTTCTTCAGATGTTCTGTTCATTGTACTACTCATCTTTCTCTTTCTATCCGAGCAACGATTGTCTCGGAATTGATATTTTACTTTCACGGTGGAGGGAAAGGTCTAAAATTCTACGTTTTAATAGAATAATGAGATTCAAATTTTCATAAATGTAAACGCACTAAACAAACACACAATTGGTTTTCAAGAGATGTGAAAGTTTAAAAACAACTTAGAAAATGCCGCGTACAGAGGAAATAATGGTGACACACACACACACCCTTCTTTTCTTTTCTTTTTTTCTATCTTTTTTTTCTTCACTACTTTTCCTTCTACAAACCTCTTTTTCCCTTTGTTATTCTTTTTTCTTCCCTGCCCAGACTTTATTTTGAGCAGGCATAAATTAAATATCCATACAGACTAATAATAAAAGCAACTATTTTCTTTCTTTTTTAAACATCCCGTTATCTATAAATGAAAATCAACAGACTTCGCGTATTTTTTCCTAAACAAATCAAAATATATTACTTCCTGCTATCTTACTCAGATGTTGTGGGGGAAGGAAATGAAGATTTTGGCGGGAAAGTAAGAAAAATTTCGTTTTAACTATTTTCCTCGCAGTTTTTTGATTTTTTCTCTCCATAAGAACCATCCTCGTGTCTTAACGAAAATATTTTTTAAAACTTAGCCGAATTGGTCGAGCCATTCCCTAGTTTTGCAACGCATTTCGAGTTCCATTTTTATTAATATAGATAAAAAATGAACTGATAAAAATATTTTATAATTTAGGAAATATCAGCTTATTTAGCTAAAATTCCAGGGGAAATAGCACATTTAATAATAAATTTGAGAAAAAAATAAAGATATTACTAAATATTAATTTACTGTCAACTATAAATAATTGAAACTTTATCCTAATTTACTTAACACAATTTGTTGAAAAACGAAGTTAAATTACTTACTTTGTTAACTTTGAAAGAATAATTGGTAGTTTTAATTTTCATTGAAGTGAAAAAAAATGAATGAAAACCAAATATATGAATTGATATTTCAAACGTTATTTTAAGAATTCACTTAATCTAAAAATGTGTAACGCTCCGTAATAGGTTTATTTGTAGAAATAATACGAATAACCGAATTCAGGTTAACTGTATTATTTATATATTTCAAAGAATACTCTAGTAGATCATTTTCTCAAAACTTTCATAGTAGAAATTACTCAAATTACCGAATTCAGGTTTACTGTGTAATACGTTATAACTACTAATAATATTTACCATATAAGTGAAATTTTACGAAATGTTTTTATTAGATTTTTTAAATGAATTGTTAATTGTGAAACTTATTTAATATTCTATGCAGTTATACATAAATAAATAAGAAAAGAAGGGAAGTGTTATTTTACAACAAATAGTAATAAATATGCCCTAACACTCCTAAATACATAAAAAATATACACTAACAATGCTCAAATATGAGAGAAAAGCATGAATGAGGAATAATAAATAGAAAACGGTATAAATTTCATAATTATTGTTTTTCGATTAGTAAAAAATTGTAAATATTGTAGTTAATCGTTTTAATCTTCCAGTTACCAATATTTCAAAGATTGCTTTTAAGGTAGAGAAATTCCAAGAAACTTAATGTTTTCTTTAACATACTTTCTTCAATCTTATTATGTCTTTTTTATTCCTTAGACTTTCACAGTCCATTAAGGAACATCTTTCGTTTCTTTTTCTTCAGAATCCATGTATCCACTTCCCAACGATTAAATTTTTTCACTCCATCATGTTCTCCAGGCACAAAAGAAAAAAAAAATCAACAGGAAGTTGCCTTCGAAAGAAACGGGCGAAAACATCTTTTCAGAGGAAGAAAGGAAAAAAGGAAGAAGGAAATAAAAAATCAAACTGATTTCATAAAATCTCATTTTTTGTAGGGACAATTTTTTTGAACTATGTTCTACGAATAGCTATTTTTATACGATGTTCTGAAATCAGAAGATTCTTAAAGGTTTCTGTCTACAACTGTAGAATTGCAACGACCTTATTTATTTATTATAATACCAAATATAAGAACAGTTCATTTTTTATTATCTCACTTATAAAGAATTCAAAAAGAAAATAAAGTACACTCCCAAGTATTTGGCTTAATGTTACAGAAGAATAGGCAGGATAATGAAAAAAGGCGGATAGGCTGGAGCTCTATGAATTCATTTCTATACCTACCGATACCAGAAGGCAAAGTTTTTACATGAAACCACGCTGTTATAATAAGTATTTTCTCACATCTTTATGAATACAAACCCCTCCATTCATCTCAAGCCAAATAGAATGGAAATGGTTTTTTAAACTTTTATTTCCCTTCCACTAGCTTGTGAAACATGCAACTTTTCAATTTACGCTCGATTATTTTTCTAGTTTCCTACTGTATTTTTTCCAATTTCTTACACCGAAGCTATATTTTTGTTGTTGCACCAGTCTATTCGCTGTATAGAATATAATTTCTCTTCCATAGTAATTACAATTTTTTTCTTTTCTCATTCATTTTAAAATATTCACTGTGGTATACATCAAAGCCCTTAAACATACATCAAGAAAAATGTACGAATACCTTACATACTATCAGTTATAATCAGAGACAGCAACCACAATTGATATCCGTTACACACTGACAGAACATTACAGATTTCCTATCATACTTTGCACACGGCATGCTCGAGGATTGCAGCACACACCCACTTCCTATATCTTGGCAAAGTTGTCCGTTTTTAGATCAGAGGTCATAGTTATAGGTGCAGCTCAAGAGAAAGTCTTGACCACTAACAAAAACAGTATTTAGATCCTAACTGATAGCTGGAGTGCCATTCAATCTTTAAAAAATTGGCCAAAAATGTTTGATATCCCAGATCAACTCATATTGAGTCTTCTCTATAAGATTGACCAGAGGACTCTTGTTCACCTCCAGTGGATTCCATCACATGATGGGATGCATGGAAACGAGATTGCAGATATGTTCGCCAAGCAAGGATGTGATCTGTCAATTGGCGCTTTTGGAGAACTCACCCCTCGGAAACCCACTCTTTAAATAGTCTTAAATTGCTCTCTTCTAGGCGTATTCCTCCTGTCCACCACTGGAATGCTGCCAAGAGTCCTGGTTTGTCTTTATTATGCAGCGGCTCCAGGCCTTTTCAAACGACCATGGCCAGATTTAGGAGTGGCCACTTGAAATGCTTGAAGTTCTTGAATGGAAAGAAAACCTTCTCTCCTTGTTCCTGTTCCATCTCTGCCAGTCTTGTTCATCTTCTTTATTACCTTGCGCCTCTTGTAGGTTGCTGTTGGATGAGCAGGTCCTAATGTTTGAAATCAGGGTGAGTCGGGGTCTTTGGGAACTGGTGTAAGCTTTCCTACGCCAGGGGGATTGGTAACAACAGCTCTGTCAATGCTTACGCCTTGCCTTTCTCATTTTCATGATCAAAGAAAACTATCTCGAATAATACGGAAGCCGGATAATTCCGAATCGGACACTCGGGAGGGATCTACATATTTCATATCTCTCTCATGAAAAAGAAAATTTGTATTTTTGGAATTATGCTTGTCTGTATGTGGCCAAAAGAAAACTCATGTAAGATTTCAAATAGACAAATTTCTATGTGAAATATTTATTTCAAATTTGTAGACTTTCCCCCAAATTTTAAATGCAATCCAATAAGATAACTCCTCTGCCATCTTCTAATATAAATGAAAATGACAGTTAAAATAATTAAAAAATTATACAGACAAACATGTAACTTCACATAGAATATCGAAATGAAATCTGTCAAAGGATTCATCGGTTGTCTTTCTGTACCACCGCGTGAATATCTTAGAAACGAAATATTTAATTGAATAAGATATATGATTTTGTTATTAAGATTGCATTTTTGGTTAGATGCTTGTTTCAATTAGTAAACAATATGTTGTTCTAAGTGCAAAGTCGGTTGTTTCCGTTGCTATTTAATAAAGAAGAAAATTTTGACGATATAAGTTACGTGCGGGATTAGGAAAATAAAAATTTGAGCAGTCGTTGCTTTTTCGGCCTTGCCTCATGACCACAATTTTAAATGCGGGTAGACGAGAACAACCATTAATAGAAAGTATAGAAACAAGTTTCGGAGAAATCACTCCCATTGATTTTTCATATTCGTTATTTGTCCAATAACTCATATAACACAAATAGATTAATGGGTACTTTTATTATACCCTGGTTACTTCGGATATTTCATGACTGAAGAATATAAGAAAAATCTCATGCATCTTAAGCTTTGTTTACAGAAAACCAAGAAATCAAGTCAGCAGGAATATTCTCTATTTTCCTTTTTGCATCTAATAAAAAATGCATTTGCCCATAACGAGGAGTGATGCACATTTGCATTTTGATGTCAGGACCATAAACCGAATTTCATTTACTTGCTTATTATGTTAGAGTTATCATATTTTCATGTTAGCTGACCAATAATTGTACAGATTTTTTATTTCGACGTTAGCAGTGTAGAACTTTTCGTTTCACAATATTTTCACTTAGCTTACAAAATTACAATAATAGTGAAACCAATCGTGAGTATTTTGATTATATTAGTCACCAATCATTAAATTTTAGAAATTATTTTCTTGTTTTCAATTTATTTAAATGAAGATTTTAAAAACATTTTTTATTATTATTCAATAAATTAAAAAAAAATATTTGAAAACTCCAATCAATTTTTATCCATTAACTTTATAGTAAGTTTTGTTTATCTAGCATTTTATGTGTTTGGGATGCTTTGCTCGGGCATTGACACATACGATTCCGAAAGTGAATATTATGGGGTTAAAGTTATATGGAAAAAAAGTGAAATATAATTATAATGCTCTTATTTGCTTCTTAGGCCAAAAAAAATGTCAGGTCACGATAGTAAAAAAAATGTTATAAGAAATTTATTGAATTCTTATAACATTTTTTTGACAGAATTTTATTGAAGGAAAATTATGAAAAAATTACCTGGGCATAAACAAAAGGACAGTAAAGAAATTGAATGACAAATGCATGGACAGAAAACTGGCAATTTTATCGCTTTTGAGACATCCATTTTTCTCTTCTAAGGTTATTGGAAAATGTAAAAGAAAGTTGTCACTTTTGACGACGTAACGTCAACAAGGCAACAAAAAGTTACAGCTTGGCGGGAATGTCTGCTATCTACGCCATTCTTCTGCCTGGACAATAAATGGTAGTAAGATCATAGGAAGAAACAGCGAGGAAACGTATCAAAAGATTATATTATATATTTTTTAATTTTTCTAGATGGTAAAAAAATAGTTGTGGAGTTCGAATGATTTTTAGATGAAAATAAACCTTCACTTTTCTAAAAATTGACAACTATGCAAAACAATAGTCATGTTATCATTCTAAACCAGTTTAAATTGGATTTTCCCAGGAAATATTTCTGACCTCGAGTTAAAATTTTTAAGCTAGAGGGATTTTGAGATGACCCCCCCCCTAAAATACCCCATTGTTTTTTTAAAGTACTGATGCTTGCGTATTCTGATAATAACGTGATTACTTCAAATCAGTTGAAATTGGTTTTTCATGATAAAATTTGAGCCTCGAAAAAACATTTAAAATTCAGATGGTCATAAACCACCATTTTTTTTAAATCTCATTGATTGTGAAATATGAGAAATGGGAGAACAGGATGTTTTTCTGTCGGGTTGATGTCATGTTACTTTAAAAAATAGTGTTCGTTCTTACACGATAACTTAAAATTTCCAATAACAGATTTCATATTTTTTGTATTTTTGTCTCATATAAAGGAAAGGCAATTAATTGAAAAAAGAAGAATGCCATGATAAGTTTTGATGGTCAATGAAATCCAATCATCCAATAAGGACTATTTTCTTCTTAGTGATGAAGGAAAATGGTATCAATAGTGGAGGATTCTTTGCAGCCAAACATCTCTTCAATTGCAGAGACAGGGACGCAACAATTGAAAGAGGTGTTTTTACATTAATTTTAAGTCTATATATGTCACAAGGTTCCTTCATTAGAAATATGTAAGTCTACAACGGAAAAGGCTTTTTATTAGAGATTTCTATCAACGCAAAGAAAATATAGCCGTTTTCCCGAATCTGTTAAAAAAAGGGCCTGGAAAATGGTCAACGAGAGGAAATTTACGGGAATTGAAGAGCATTTCCAGAGATTCATTGGTAGAAAGTATTTTGCAAATCGAGAAACCACAAAAAGACAAAGTAAGGAGATAATAATTATACGCACTGCAAGACCATCTATCTCTCGAATATCAAAAATATCAATAAAAACAATAAATGAAGGAGAAACTCGTTTAAATACCAATCCGGTTTCCGGTTGAGCAGGACGATTACTACTGTTTTATAGAGAATACCAAATCCTGTCTAAATTTCAGATCACCAATAAAATGATTTCCATTCTTCAAAATAAGCTCACGAACATTGGGAGAATTTTGACAAATTATATGTGAATAAGAACTCTAATTGAGAATTTAGTTGCGTTTTTAGAAAATCAGAATAACTTATGAAATTGAGTTCATCAATACAGAAAAAAAGGAGGATTGGCTAAAAATTTGCTTTACTTCAGAGAAACACAAAATAATCCAAATAAAAAAGTTTGAAAATTATGTATTTGTTTTATTATTTAGCCTGTTTTATATATTGAATAACGCCATCTAATGCAACAATATAGTCATTTACGTTAAAAGTTGTTTCCAAAGGTGCAAGTATATAAAAGTTTTAATATATACATAACATTTGTTTCATTTTATAAATTTTTTTAATTTTTTAAACAATAATCTAATTATTTAAAAGATTATTTTTGATCCATATCTAATAGTCTAAAAAATGCTTATGCTTATCTTATTTAAAGACGCTTATTTAAACGAACCGTCTTTAAAGATTATCTAATCGTCTAAAAAATTATATAGATTGTTGCCTTCAATAATTTAAGTATATTCTAAAACGTATTTCCTAAAAATATAAATAAAAATTCCTTAAAAAGTGTTTAAGTGTTTTGAAAAAAAAATGCCTTAAAAATCTCTCTCGGCTTCTCCTTATGTGCTATTACGCACGATGCTATTTTACGGCACTACTAATAACTACATTTTTCCAATATCTACATTTTTCTGTTACGTCAGTTTGAACTATTTTTGCAGATTGTTACATATTTGTTTTTTTTGCATTGAATAATTTGACGGAATTATAAAATATACTTCATAAAAATATTTGTAATAATTTCTTTAAAAAGATTTTTTAAAAAAAACTTAAAAATTACTCTCGTTATTCCTCCCATAGTTGATGATGCAATTTAGGGAAATACTATTTTATGGTACTTTTAATAAGTACATCTTTCCTATTTTCTGTTGGTTTGAATTAATTTTGCAGATTTTTACATGTTTGGTTTTAAACATTGCATTATATATATTTTTTAAAATTTCGTTAAAAAATTTCTCACAATGGATACATGCAGTAATAAAAAAAGCAGAAACTTATGTCTTTATTAAATATTAACAAAATTTAAATTTGTATATAAACTAAGTAAATTTAACTAAATATTATATATTTCTTTTATAAGATGAATAGCGAATCCCAAAATATTAAATATGGATAATAAAATTAGTATTGCATGAACATTTATAGATTTTTTAAATTTATAGCAAAGCATAAAAATTATTGATGCAATTTCTGAAAAATATACCTTATCATTTGTTTTTAAATTTCTTTATCTACGAATATTTAGAAATATTTTGAACATTTTGGAGTTAACCTGACTCTAGGACAATTTGTTGAGATGATTTTTTTTAAACATCTCCATAATCTTAGTTGCTCCAATACCAGCCTCAAATACTAACTCACGACAACGGTTTTGATTTTCAATGATAGATGCACATTTAATTATAACAATACGAAATTAGAAAATGTACAGATTATAGTAGAATAATTACATAAAGCGTAATATAAATTGTAAAGTTTAATTTTTCTGCGGTATGTCATTGTATAGATTAATAAATGACAGGACCCTCGTAAGTCAAGAGTTCCTTCGTTTGAATACAATATTTAGGTTTTTCCTTTCCAGAAAATATTTTTATGGTAAAATATAACAATCGTTAATATCTTTATGGCAAAGTATAATAATCATTAAAACAATTATTGAAAAACATACCTTATAATTTATTTTTAAATTTCTTTAACTACAAATGTTAAGAAAGCAACTGTTTCAATACATTAGATGATTCAAACAATCATATGATTTTATATTGATAAATTACTAATTGATCGATATAAAATACTATGATCGTTTAAAAAGTATTTTCAAGATTAGCATTCGGTTTTATAATCTCATCTTGTAAGAGTTTCAAAGTCAAACCAATTACGAATCTATGATAGAACCAAATTCTTTTTATCATTTATGCTATTTTATCCATATAATCATTTTATAAAATTAAAATGTGATCTTGAAAAAAGCAGAAAAAAAAAGAAATGGTCAAGGCAGATTTGAAATAAACCCATGTAAATAACTTTCTTTCCAAAAGCAATTTCCTTTGTGAATCTGATGTATAAATTTTAACTTATTTTCTGCTAATACCCTTTCACAACGGTTGGAATCCTCAAATCGATATTTAATTTTAATATCTAATGAAATTTTTATCGATACAGTAACATTGCCTTTTACCCCTCTCTCAATGCATTGAATGATTGAAAATAACTAAAATTCCAGCCCAAAACATAACATTAACAAATATTTATAGCAAAAAAATTAATAAGAAATAATACGAAAAACATATTTAATCGATACTAATTTGCAATTCTTAAAGGCAATTTGCAATTCTTTTATTTACTTTGTTTTATTTAATTTAAAAAGGAATAGATGGTTTAGATTTGTTTAATGATTTGAAAAAAGGAATTTTTTTTGTTTGAGAGAGGAATGTCTTATATTTCCTCTTTTAAATTCTATTAGGATGCAATTCTATCATACCTTTTGCTTAGCGTTATATTAGAAAATTGAGTTATCTTAGATGCGAACGAAATAATTGACCCAAAGAACAAAAGATGCGCACTCTAATCTTTTAAAGTGAAAAAAAAGGAGCTTTATTGAGTTTTTGTGACGAAATTGCATATAACAAAATTTATTTTCTTTTACTCATCATATTTAGGTGAAGAATTCCAGATATTTTCTGCTTATTTTGAAATTTTTTAGAAAAATGGGACAATCAGTGCTGTTTCTCGTTGGCTTTTGGTTAAAATTAAGATTAATGACAAACTTTCTTACTGAATTATCCTGATTCATATTATTTTAAGTGTAGTGGTATTTGTTCTTGGAGAAGTTTTTTTCATTTAATATTTTTTTACTCTTGTCCCAGGGATTAAATAATGGAAATATGCCATTCTATAATTAATTTTTTTGTTTACTTTCTGTTGCGCTTGCATTTTCAAATTGCGTATAGTTTTATATTCCTTTAACAATATAATATTTTAATAATTTCAAACTTTATTTATTGGTGTGTTCGGAAAGTCTCTACTAATATTTATGGTAAATTGAAGAATATATTGTTACAAGCGGGCGAGCGTCACGAAAACACGCCAAAGATGACGACGTTTGGCGAGGAGCTATGTGCCAGCTTGGTTGGTTTGGCGAAAGGAATAGTCTAGTAGCCGCTGGATCTCACGTTGTTTTGAAAAGTTTTGCGTGTTTCGGGGCACGCGCTTCCTCGGCTATATAAGAGACAAATAGCCGGAGTCAGCCAGTTTTTCCCCTCTCGGAAGAGAAGCAGCTCGCTGGACTAGAGGATTAGTATACGTTTGCTGTTAACGTTGTATTATTGAGCTCACTGTGATTTACTTTTTTTGTGCTATACGATAGCTGTTTTGCAGTCTGTTTTTATCGTGCGTATGGCTTTTATTTACGCTGTAAGTGACTGTTGACTGAATTGTTTTTATCTGAAGTTTTACTTTATCGAGTCATCCTTTAAATATCTGTAAATAAATTTTTTTGTGCTGTCCTCAAGTAAAGTCCATTCAATCCGAACCCGCTAAGCTAAAAAAGTAACAATATTGTCTCTAATAACAATAAAAGTTTGCTTTACAATATACGTTCCATTTTGCTTCATTTGTGATAAATTGGGAATATATTGCCTCTAATATCAATGAAATTTTCTTTCCACTCCACTTTTTTCCATTTGTTGTAAATTGAGAATGTATTTTTTCTATAGTAACAATGAAGTTTCATTATAAATACATGCTCCAATTTAAACAATAGTGATTTTTGGTCTCTACAAGGAAATCGCTTCATCTCATTTTTATAAGAGATGTTTGATTTATCGCTAACATAACTTATAAATGCACTGTTTAATTTTCCTAGAGAGAAAAAAAGAGGATTTTTGCTCAGTTATATAAGATTGATCCAACTGGGAGTGTCAACTCAATCAAATTCTAAGAACTTCCTTCAAATCGGCAAAGGAAATTAACCTTATGATACTAGCGGAAGATCACAGGTTTCCGATTGGTCGATGATTAGAGATGTTTTTAATCAATGATTCATTTTAAAATTTTTAGGTGCAGTCACCCAATTCGAATTTTTTTTAATATATAGAATATATATCGTTATAGTTAATTGGCTTTTATTGTTCAGTTCAGTGATAAGAATTTGAAATAAGCAATTCCTCTTTTTAACCCCATTATAAATTGCTTAATGTTCCGAGAATCAATCGTTATCTTCGGGATTTTTTTAAACCAATTCACGCGAATTTCGCTCAACATAAATTAATTATCCATTTCTCATTGTATGTTGCCATCCATTAAAAAATTATTTTGTTTGAGCAATAAATTTCAATGCTTCATAAATTGATTTTTCTTAATCTATGGGAGAATCTAAGCATTTAGGGAATTACTGAAGCCAAGTGAATTTATATTGATAGATGCCGAATGCGACGTTTTGAGTTGCTTTGCCATATGAAGATTGGTAATAAATAAATTATTTACAATCAACGACTTAATATGCTCGCGTTCAACCAGTGCCATCTAATTAGGGAGTAACCTATCTTAAATGTTAAAATCACCATTTGAATTTTTGAATTTTTTTTAAATGATACGGTTTTTTTTTCGTAAACAATTCATATCTTTTTCGAGAAAAATACTTTTACCTTTTGGTATAGTTTATGAAATATTAAATAAAAGTTCTTGAAAGTGTCACTGTAAATGAAACGGCTACGAAAAAGGATTATAGTAAAAGAAGCAGAAGAAAGAGCAATTTTGACGTTTTCAATATAATTTTATTCATATCAATCGAAAACTTTTTCTTAAATTAACTACATCCAAAATTATTTATAACCACGCGTTTTATGACAGACATATTCTTGAGGAAATGTATTAAAAAGTTCATTTCTGATGATAGAAATAATCACTTCTGATTTTTATTCATAAGTTAAAATTTTAAATAACTGCTTCAAAAATTCTTAAATATTAGAATAATCTTTCTGACCTATCTTTTTTAAAAAAATGGAATTTTGAATAATAAAAATATTTTGTTATGATGACTGCATTGTCAAGTGTTATCTTTAACTTTATTTTCGAAAAAGAAAAAAAAACATTTGATTAACGATTACCAAAGTTTTTTTGAAATATTCAGTAGTTTTTCGAATATGTTTCCCTGCTATTTTTTACCACTAGACATAAAGAAATATCTTTGCAGTGAAGAATTAGTAAACTGGTATACGGAAATAAAAAATTATTTTTTACATTGCATTTTTTGACGAATCTTTTAAACTTAAGTTTTATGCAAAACAGAAATCGATGCATAAGTTTTGGTCTTGGAAACAGATCAGAATGTCTGGAAAATGTCTATAAAGTTTTAGAATTTCTGTTCTCAGGGATGTATCCATACATTGGCATTTGATGATAAATTTCATACAAAAGTTTCCTTTAATAATGGAGAAAGCATTTTTTATTGAGTATTATTAAGAGCGACTTATTAACGCATAAATGAACAGTAGAGCATGTAGCATTGTTCCAATATTGAAATATATTTATTAAACAAAGGAATGGCACATTTAAAGAGGTTTGGTGATCTGGGATCCGAGAAATTGTCTATTGGACTGAAGATCGTTATCATCTTTATTCATTATAAAATTGATAAGAAGTTTCAAAAAAAAGTATGATCATGTATTTGCCAGGGTTAGATGGTTAGATATCTCTGAACCAATAATCCATGATAAGATTCCTGATGGGATGTACATAACTCTGTGTGACTGCATTATACTATTTCTTCTCAGATTCGGAAATACTACACGATTTTGCGCAAGCGTGATGAAACGTTTATTTCTTCAAAAAGGGGACAAGAGGAAAGATGAAAGGAGGAGACATTTTCATTTAGTAATAAAAATAATTTATGTTATTCCGGAATTAGTAGGGGTAATATTTGCTCATATTTCTTTCTATCACCCCTTCGTGAAGTACAATCACACTAAAGTTCTATTTACAGGAACCTGAAAAGAGCCGTTGTCAGTATTTATAATACAAAAAAAAAACATTCTCGCTTAAGCAGATGCTCTATGCATTGTGAAGATATTAGGAAATATACAAGCAAAAAATAAAAGAGTAATGTTTATCAGCCATCTCGTGGTAAATTGAAAGGCGTCATTGAAAGACATTTTGTGAGTCTTTCGTTTTGATTGACTAGTATTATTAGTTCCTGTATTAAAGTACCAATCTGAAATTCATTTCTCTTTTAATTTTGTCACAAATATTCAAATCTAATCGATTACGTGTACAATTCAAATTTGTCCCAAAATATGACACCGATATGCGATACTGGTCATAAGCCTAGAATTATTTAGCTGACTTAATGCGCTTTTTAGTTATGTACGCAAGAGCACAGTCAATGAAATTGATAGACAGGCAGAATCTGTTTAAATTTTGATAAGAATTAACAATTTCGGATAGAAAATAGTGCACCAAATTTTATTTTTTTAAATATGTTTCGTTTTCAACTTTTCTTGTTGAAGTATAAACATAATTTCATAAAGGCCTATTTTTATTAGTGCAGAAGATACCTAAAATTTGGAAATTCATATTGATGATTCAGAATTTTTGATACAATTATTTTCTTATTGTAAATTCGATTTGAACTGTCGAACTTTTTCAATTTAAATTACTAGGTTATCAAAAGAAATTTACTTAACTATCAAGATATCCAAGCTTCATATTAGTTTAAACATTGTCAATGGCTGATTTCAAACTAGACTTTATAGCACCTGGAAAGAGTGGCTAGACTCTGGTCCCCACATATAGCTCTATTGATAAAACGTTACTGGTTTAATTACCAAATAGATAAATTTGTAAAAAATACAAATTTTATAAATTATAAAATACAAGGGTAATATTATAACTTTGTTAGGTTTAATTGTCTAGCGTTTTCTGTTTTAATTGTATTTATTCACGTATTACTTATTCAAAAATGTCTAGTGCCAGATTAAGTACAATTGGATAAAAAATGAGTTTAATTAATAAATAAAAATAGAAAGTTTTCGTAAAATTATTTAAAACAAAAAAATTATGAATTTTAAATAGGTTATTAACGACTGAGTTGAAAATGTACAGAAATTTGAAACTAAGGGGATATATTTATGATGAATTATTAAATTGATTAATTCATCCACAGTAAATAATTAATAAGTATTCTTATTTCAAATGTGTAAAATGATAAAAAGTTTATTAAAAGAAATACCTCATAATGTACAATGCCTATGACTTCAAAATGCCAAAATTTGCTGTTTGGTACTTTGATTTTATTAGAGTTTTATTTAGCGATACAAACAACATAATTACTTATTCCATTAAGCATATGTACCGATTTTACAATTATTTCTCATATTGACGAAGAGCGTTTAGTTTCCGAATGATAAATTCGAACGTCTTACAGTTGATACCTTGATTTCTCAAACGTGATTAAACATTGCGACTGTTACTGACATAATCTCCTCGTTCATTATTACTGTTTTTGACATTTCTGCTCTAAGTATTCGTGAGAACTCTCTTCCCACAAGGAATCTCCCCACAAATAACCGTCATTTATACAGAGAAAAGCAGGCATCAATTAGAGCTGCATCGGAAATGACCAGACTTTCATCAACCGAATCTCATCAGCGGTAGAATCCTTTAAATTAATGATGAAGTATGGATTTCGTTCCCCAAAGATGAAACATTGCTACAGTAGGAGACATGCGAGAGTCTTGCAAAATTTCGAAACATTCGCTTTTGGAAAAGTTATAGAGGATAAACCGACTCAGAGGTGTTTTATTTTAGGAGATATCCGTTTAAAATTCGGTTTATCATCATTTGAGAACATGTAGTTTTGATTTGAGGTTTTTGAAGCCTTAAACAAATTAGAGATTTATTGTTTTTGAAACCTCATGTTTTCACTTTTAGGGTTATTAGAAAATAATGTAGAAAGTTGTCACAGTTGGCGATTCATCGCCAACTAAAGTTGCAAATTCATTTCCAAGTTATTCATTATCTGAATTCTTATGAATTGTTTTACTTAATTTTAGCCATTAACCAATTTAAGCTGGTTAGAAACAATCACAAGACTATCAGACAGTATACCGATGTATTTTTAATTTAAAAAGTGTAAAGTTTACAAACGACATTTTGATACAATTAAAACCATATGATCTATATGAATCTAGATATTCCATGCGGAAAGTTGATTAGATTTTGTCCAAAAGCGAAGAAAAATACACAATTTTGATGTAAATTCCACATAAAAAGGATGCCAGTTTCAGACATAAGTTAATTCTCAGTCAGTAAAGCAGCTTTGATATTTGGAATAATTAGAATTTTCGTTATATATCCTTGATTAAAATATTGAATGGTCAGAATATATTCTTTCAAGAAATGCGTCCAAAATATGATAAATATTTTTTTATTCATTCTTTTCAGGTATCATTATAAAAAGGTGATGGAAAACAACGTATTACTGATTCCTAGTTTAAAATGCGACAACCATCTAGCTATAGCCATTCAATATAAGGGTTAAGGTCTATTTTCACTGACATTTCTTACTATTTTTAGTGTATTATTTACTAGTATAATTATATCAAAACATATTTATAAAGTTCAAAATATTATAAAATTTAAAAATTAACAATATTTTTTTAAATAATTGAATAGGAAGATACATCACTTTTATCAAAAATCAATTCTCACGTCATAAGATATTATATATATAAATATATAGTGAGTAATGAATTAAATTGAATCTATTTTCTTATAATTGGCAAAGAAGGAAAATGATTGTAATCCATTAATTTATTAAAATTAAGAAGGAAAATTGTCCATTGATTAAAAAAACCCATTTAATTAAATAATAATATAGTGATATCAATATGTCCCATCTAAACTGAATCAATTCAATTGAAATTTGATACAAGAAAGAATGCTTTGAACTTAAATGAGCTATATCGTCTTTTGAAAGTCTTAAAAATTCGATCACAATAACACACTTCGTAGGATATAGATATTTCCGTGTTTCGTTTGAATTTATGTTGTTGTTGTGTCAAATGACACTTGTCATGGACAAGCCCGCTGCTGAGCCCAGCAAAAGATTTAAGCCGAATGAAGCGTCTCTTGTATTTGAGTAGCGCCAACTAGGGCCAAGAGAACGACTTTGCTACACACTCACCACATTCGCTTGCACAACCCCTTTTTACAGGGGGGCAAATTCACACATCTCACAGATAGCACACAGAAGAACAACCATGCCCGAACCGGGACTCGAACCCGGGACTTTCAGAACACGAGGAAGACGCGATACCTCTGTGCCAGCAAGCCGGCGTTTGAATTTATTCTATGGCATTTCAAAAAAAGAATTTTGAGATGCCCATTTCGAAAGTTTAACCATTGTTTTGCATATTTTTCGAATTATTTTTCCCCCTATTTAAGTATATTATACCGATGTAAAGAGAATACGTAACGCATAACAATACAGTAATTTCACATCTACGTATCCTGCATTTTCGACATTCTTTTTTCAGCAGAATTTCCATTTTTTGAACCTATTGTCAAGAAAAAAACTTTACAAACATTTTATCTAAAGTGTTAGAGGCTCTCTAGTAAGAAATATCTTCAGAATGGAAGGTGGGTTTTGCATATTTTATGAAATACATTAGAGATGCGGCGAGATGCTTTGAAAGGAATGCTTGATAAAACTGTGCACTATTTTTCTTGAGAAAGATAAACTGCTATAATTATAGAAAATCCTACATGAATATTCTGACGATATTCCCTATTTAAGAATCCCCTTCCCCAATCGGGAATTCGAAAAGTAATTTCTTTAGTTATTTTTATGTCTGATAATTCAAAAACTCGATACATTAAAATAAATATGTTATGTACTATTTACGCCGAAATTGTATATTTCAATCTGATTTTGGATAAAATCCACCTAAATGCGCCAAAGATTGCTACAACTAAAAAACAAAAACTATATTTGGAATAATGTTTTGTCACTAACTATAAATTGGTTCAAGCCCACCTAAGCAGATATCCTGTCTGTGCCTCGATTCGTGTACATGTGAACATTAAAACAAAAAAATTCAATCAACCATATAAATAAAATTTAATACCAAATTTTGACAGAAAAATTTCAGATTTGTATCAGATTTTGGATACAGTCACCTAAAAGTAAAAAAGTAAAAATAGTTTTGTCGAATTGTTTTACTTTAAAACTTATCACAAGCGCAACTGTTTTGTGTTAGTATGTATAAGTTGTAACAAAAACTTTTATTGTTTTAAATTAAACAAATAATTCACTACACAGTCGGTTTAATGATTTTATATAGTAATTTGATATCTTTTGTGGTTCAATGTTTTATGCACTTAAAATAAGCACTAAAATCAACTTGGAAATTCCAAATTTAAAAATAATGATTTTTTTTCTTACTTCAACTTTAATCCTAACTTCAAAACTTGATTTTTTAAAAGGGTTAAACAACATACAACACTACAAACTTAAAATCTTCATTTAGCACAATATTTTCACGATTCCTAACATATTATATATTAAAATGGAATTAATATCACACAAAATAAACTTAATCCCCTTTTATTAGGGGAATATTCCTATTTGAAAATCTGAAATCATAAACAAGAATTTTAGGGCAAGTTTCTCCAAAAATAACAGCCATTTAAATGAAGCAAACTAGAATTCTTTTTACTTCAATTTGGAAGAAAGTTCTTTTATATCTCGAACTAATGTCAAATTGTGCTACCGTTTTGCTCTTTTTATGGTTAAACTGTTTATTTGGATAAGGAGTATTAAATTTGTTTAGGAATACTATTTCTGCTATAAAGACGATAAAAATTCTATTTATTTTTCGCAACTAAAAATCTCATTACTTGAAATATAAGATAAGGAAAAAAATATTATTTCCTGGAAGATAGCAAAGGAAATTAAGTTTAACTTGTCTTTTTGAAATTATTAATAAGAAAATCATGGTTTTAACTTCAATTGACAGTAAATTCTATTACATTTCGCTTATAAGGAAATAGATTTTGAGTAATATTCTAGCAAATTTCTTAAAATAAACAAAATAGATGGTAGAAAGATAATTAATTATAGTTTTAGCAGATAGATGAAAAGGATGTGTGGATACTTTGCAACTGCATATGTAAGCTAATTTTGCTGATAATTACTTCAACTCAAATTTGTTTCATAAAATATTTAATTAATAAACTTTAAATAAGTTAACATTATGATTAATTATTTTCAGTTTGGTTTTATATTATTTTAGAAAATAACCGTTTTTTAAGCTAATGAATACTTAATAAGATTGTTATGTATTATTTGTAGTCAATGCTTTTGAAATAATTACATACGAAGATTTATTTATCGCCAATAAATATTTGAAGAAGCAATTTTTACCCTTAAATACGCTTATTGAAATTTTAACCCTTAATGCTTAATTTAATTTCCTCAGTGCTTAGTTTAATTTAATTTCCTCAATGCTTAATTTAATTTAATTTCCTCAATGCTTAATTTAATTTCCTCAGTGCTTAGTTTAATTTAATTTCCTCAATGCTTAATTTAATTTAATTCCCTCAATGCGTAATTTAATTTACTTATTATAGAAAAATAGTCATGGGTAAAGTTAAAAAAAGATCCAAGTAATAGTGTGGTATATTTATTTCGAAAAAAAAAGTTGCATATAGACATTGGACAAAATAAAATATTTTTCAAAAATATAACTAACATTATTTCCAAATACAGCGTAAAATATTGATAATTTACTTTAAAACAGTTAACGAAAAATAATTATTTAACAACTAGCTAAAACACTGTTTTATAGAAGACATGAACATCTTTACACAACACCTCCGATTCTAGGGGTAATGTGGCCCTTTTATAGTTTGGTAACGATGTAGGTGGACTTTACATCCACCCCCACTCCACCCCGAAACAAAGGAGGAAAACATCAGTTTAGCTTATGATAAAATAGGAAAACAAAAAACATAACAATAAAGGATTAAAACTGGAAGGAAGAATATCTGGAATAGAATAAAACTAGATGAATGAACATGATATTGTATAGCTTGAGTAGTTGTTGTTACCAATTCCCCTGACGTAGAAAGGCCTACACCAGGTTCAAAAGGTCCCGACGTGCCAGTTCTTCAAAAATGAGATCCTGCTCATCCAACAGCAGCCTACAAGAGGCGCAATGTAATAAAGAAGATGAACAAGACTGGCAGAGATGGAACAGGAACAAGGAGAGAAGGTCTTCTTTCCATTCAAGAACTTCAAGCATTTCAAGTGGCCACTCCTAAATCTGGCTAAGGTCGTTTGTAAAGGCCGGGAGGCAGGTGCCTAATAAAAACAGAACAGGACTCATGGCTACATCCCAATGATGGACCGGAGGAATACGCCAAGCAGGGTTTCCGAGGGGGTAAGCTCACCAAAAGTGTCCATGGGCAGATCACAGCCTTGCTTGGCGAGCATATCTGCAATCTCGTTTTCATGCACCCCGACATGCAAAGGAATCCACTGGAGGTGAACAGAAGATCTCAGGCAAAGCTCATAGAGAAAAATATGAGTGAAATTATAAAGAAATGATAATAACAAAAAATGAGTTACTTGTGGGATATAAAGGATTTCACCCCAATCAGACATAAAAAAATTGAATGAAATAATTTACTCGCTCTAAGTACTCTCAACTTTTTCCTTTTTCACATGATTTATTGCCTATGGTTATCAACGTGTGTTCAGAAAGGGAAACAAACATTTGAATGCAATTAAGTAGACAATTGACAACAATATGTATTTAAGGATTAGTGATTTAAATCTGTGATTAATAAAGCAACTATCATTTATAAGTTAAAAATAAGTGTAATAAAAATATATATTGTAATTTACGTTTAATTGATAAATGTTCATTTAAGCTGATGAATATTCTAATCTTCAATCCGTCTGTAATGATTGCAAATATCTATAATTACTAAAGCAAGTTTGTTTATTAATACTACCATAAGTTAAAAAAGAGTTGGTTGTCCCATGACAAGCTCATACTTTCGCTTGCATGCAAATGCAATAACTGATAAAAGTGTAACTTATAGAAATTATTGAAATTGGTATAATATCTTGTATCCACAGTTATTATTCCATGTCAAATCTTGGTTTTATTGGGATGGAGTTAGTTTAGTTTAATTATATTAACGTCCCATTATAACGCAGCACTAGGCCTATTTTGGGACGGACCTCGTAATTTTGAGCTGAGGTCTAATGAAGAGGACAATACCTGAGTTGGCACTCCCCTCTTTACACCTTACCAGAGGAAGGGCGTTTGACCCTGACTGATTTAATGTTCAACAGATCGCTTTACACGATTTTCTTCACCAGAATTGGGTTTTGAACCTGAAACCCATACGGCTCTAGCCGAGACCTTCTTCCCAGACAGCCTCAACCCTCTTCATTTGGTTTAAAAATTCGTCAAAAATATATATTCGCACAAAAGATTGGATCAAAACGTTAGATTCATTCCGAATTTCTATATTTCTCAACTTGGCTAGCCACTCCTGATGTTATACGTTCGTGGTCCAAATAAAATTAAAGGACATGGTCCACAATTTTATGCGAGGTTTTAAACTTTTATTAAATAGTATGCAAGAAAGTATCGTAGAGACCAATCCACCAGGTTTATTTATTTCATTTTTAGACGCTGATATATTTATTTATTAAATTATTATTATCTGGTTTGTTCATTTGTTAAAAATAAAAGTAACTGATATTCACACCCGCCGTCACTTCCAGGATATTCATTCCAGTACGGAAGGAAATAAAACAACATTATTTATTTGTTACATTTGCTGATAGAAAGTTAAAAATTCTCTAGAGGAGTATAATAAAACAATCTCTTTTACCACATTTGTACGTTTTCTCTCAAATAGATCAATAAACAAGCTGACGGAGGACTGTGGAGCAGGGGACATTGAAAAGGAATTCTAATTAACATCACCTTTGAATTACATTCTAATTAACATCACCTTTGACTGACGGAGGACTGTGGAGCAGGTGACATTGAAAAAGAATTCTAATTAACATCACCTATTAAAATCACCTATCTTAAAATGCTGCCGCTTTGAAAGAAATAATTATTTGAAAAAATAAAAAAGCGGAATTTTTCGAAAAAACATAAGGCTTTCCGCGATCAATGCTCAAAATCTTTTTATTAGGGTGTCTCAAAAAAAAATTCTTTCTCATCGTGCTATGAATGCCTTATCCAGCTCTGTTTGTGTAAACATGCAGGCTTATCTATTAGCCGTCTGTGTCATCAGTTTCAGTCGTCTCAGAGCGTTCAACGGTCCACAACGGCTTATCCATTTGGTGGGAAGGAAAAGAAGTGATTTTCTACGAGCTCCTTCCTCAAAGTGAGACAGTAACTTCTGAGAAATACTATCATCAATTGAAAACTGTCGTAAAAAATAGGGTCACAATTAACGAACCGACAAAGCGTTTTTTTTTCATCGTGAAAATACGAGACCACATCATGTATTAGTCGAAAGAGAAAAGCTATTACAGTTTGATTGGAATGTTTCGCCGCATCCTCCATTCTGCCCATCCTTCACACTTCTCGCTCCATCTGATTATTACTTCGTTTTGTCCTTGAAAAAATCTCTTCGTAATGAGCTCTTTTAATTTATCAGTGAATAAAAGCCCCCCCCCATCGAAGATTATTTTTGGACAGAAGGTGTAAGGAAGCTTCTTGAGAGATGGATGTAGGTAATATAGCAAAAGGGTTGTTATGTAACAAAAAATAAATAATATCCTAAACAGAAAATATTGTGAAATAATTTCATATTAGAAATAGGAAAGAAATTTATGGGGATCATAATATTATTATCAAATTTTGTAATTGAAACTGAATAATATCTATAAATAAAGCTGTTCTCCATCTGAAAAATGATTAGAATTTATCATTGCAATAATGTGACACGTAAACGTTTTTAAATGGAGAAATAATTTTATTTGTATGAGATTTAACTTCTCAAAATGATTTTTCAAAATTACTATGAAATAAAATTTAAATTCCTGTAAATAAAATATTGACATCAAGAATATACGTATATTCAAAATTCTAAAATTCTAACACAATAAACGATATTAAAAATTTCTATCTTAACAAACACGTAATACGTTAAATTAATATTCTGATTTAAATAAAAGATTATTTTACTAAGATTTATTTATTTTCTATTTATTGTAGAAAATAAATTAATCAGAGAAATTTCAATAGTTCGATTCAACGTTCACTAAGAAATTGCAGATTTATAGGATAGTTTATTTTACTTTAAAAGTTAAAATAAGAATATAGCAATGGAAGAAAAGAATGCATGCTTTCAATTCCCTGTTATAATAAAATATATATAAAGGTACAAACAAAAGAATTAAGGCCCGAACAGATTCTTATATTTTTTTTGTACCTGATTATTTTTACATATTGTTGACAATAAATGCTTTCTGTACATTTTTAATACCATTCATTAATTCGTTTCCTCAAGCTCTTAATTTTTAGTTCACGTGAGTTTAATCATTTTAAAAATAAAAAAAAGTCAACAAAAAATGAATTTTTTTAAAAAAATTGGTCAATTTTTTTAAAAAAAAGTTAGTTTAAAAATGTAAAGATTTTTTTTTTGCTTATAAGTGAAAAAAATGCTTTAGAAATATACTATGAAGAATATAAAGTTATATCTTCATGAAAATAATTTTATCCTGAAAGTACAGTTAAAAGCAGGCCCCCTTTCCTAATAATAAATATGAATGTTATCTTTTTGCTTCTGTTTTGATCCGGGTATGTAAATTTTCTAAGATAAAGAAGAAACGATTTAATTGAAAAAAAATGAAAAAAAAATCAGTCTTTTAAACATGGATTTTTTTTAGTATTTTTTAAAGTCTTTAAAACGGCATAACTTATGTTTTTCCTGTTCTTTTACTCTAATCTTACTGAGTATTTATTAACATGTGAAAACATGATATTGTTTTGGTTTGACGTTTTTGAAGTCTCAAATTTCATGGGCAAAAAATTGACGATTTATCACTTTTGAGGTATAAACTTTTCACTTTTAGGGTTATTAGAAAATAACTCAGAAGGTTGTCGCATGTAGCGATTTATCACCAACCAAAACTACAACTTGATTTCTAATTATTCATTTTCTGAATTGTTATGAATTGTGTTATTTTAAGTCATTAACCAGTTTAAACCGGTTTGAAACAGTCACGGGAAACAACCGAGGAGAAACAATCACGAAATTTCTCCATCGGTCTCTCTCTCTCTCTCTCTCTCTCGCTCTCTCTCTTGCTCTCTCTCTCTCTCTCTCTCTCTCTATATATATATATATATATATATATATATATATATATATATATAAAGTTGGTTAATAACTTAAGTTAATTAAGACAAATAATGATTTAAAAATAAAATGTTTTAACAGAATGAAAAAGAAACTTGCGATTGTAAATTTCTTTTTTATGTTTTTTTAGAAATATTTTCGTTTTTCAGTAGTGTTGTTTCATTCTTTTTAAACAATACTTTCAATGAATATGAGAAAAAATGCAATGAATACTACATTTTTTTTCTACAACTCTTATTTGGATTCTATTAAAGCAGGATGTTTTTTTCTTTTGCTAGAAGGTCTATTTTCGAAGGTAGAAGTGTCTAATAATTTAACTATTGAACAGATTTGTAAGCAATCTGTAAAGAAGCAGATTTAATAATAAATTTAGAATTCCCTTAATAAGCATATAGAATGCATTGATAAATTCATTAAATTTGATTTTTAACCGCACATTTTTTATTCGCGTGCAAATAATAATAATAAAACACTTTTATTTGATGTCTATTTTCTAGTATTTTTAATTCTTTATTGATTATTATAAACAAATTGGATATTTATTACAATCGGAAACACACAATGAATAAAATTTGATATCTTAAGTGTATCAGGAAATGAGTTCATATTCAATTTTTGAAAACAGGGAAACTTCCAATCAAAAAACCGAGAAGCGAAGATTAAATCTTTTTTTTTACTGAGGTACCAAAAAAAAAATATCTTAGGTGTTTAACTTTTAATTTTATGAGGATTAAATCGATGAAGAGGATGAAAGATTGTTTCACAGAATATAATTAATTTCCTGTTAGGTGTCACAAGTTTATGTAAAATATCGGTGCAAGTCAGAAAATTCATTTTCTATCCTTGCCTAATAACTGAGCTTACGTCTTGTGCGAAAAATTAATTTAAAAAAATGTGTACCAAAAAAGAAAAGCTCAAATTTCTTTCAAGAGTGAAGACTCTCGCGTGTCAAGAAATTAATTTTTTTGTTATGAGAAAGAGAATTAAACCGTTGAAGTGGAAATTCCCAAATTACATCATTAAATAGTGAATTATTTTTTTTTTGAAATGAATCTATTAAACCTGCTAAGGCATTCGAGATGATTAAGAGAATATCATTTGGTTTCTGACCTTTCAATTTAATTAATTTTTTCAACTGCCTTAATTAAAGATTTCAAATTCAAACGCCCTATTATTGAACAAATGTGACGATTCAGTTATTATAATCATTCGTTCAAATTCTTCGAGTCGGAATTTATTAGCTGCAGTTTTATGATGCATATTATATCGGATAATGATATTTTTTTTAAGTCTAAGTTTGATGAAGGCACTGCTTCAACCAAACGAATCCTCAATTCTTAGATAAACAAAGAAACGTTTAAATTATATTAAAAAAAAGTAATGAATGTATAGTAGATGTTAAATATTAAGTTTATGTTTTTTTAGAAATGTTTTTTTAAAAAAATAATCTGTCACAAAAATTAATTTTCAAGCCATGAAACAGAAATCTGTGAAACATTTTCAAATGTTAACTTTTGACTTTCCCATATAAGAAGTACATAATCTATAAAGACTTTTAATTCGAGTTTTTGTTTAGTTAACTATCAGCAAAATCATTGAGTTTAAAAAACAACAACATATATTTGAAAGCATGCCTTCCAGAGAGTTAAATATCGCTTTGGGGCTAGTTGGATGAAATTTGACTTGTGATTTGAATATCATATTTGTAGACTGCTATCAAATTTTGAAAGGAATTCATTCAGAGTTCACTTATTGTTTTTCTGAATACAACTGAATATAATAAATATGAAGTATTAATATCTAATTTAATAAAATTATAGAAACATTCAACACTTAAAGGGTTATTTTGTGTCAAATTTATTCAAAGGTACTTTTGTATGTGTGTAAACATAAAACTCCGAAATGCAACGTTTCAAACATGATTAAGAATTCAATTTTAACTTTCATAGGATGCTAGTTTTCTATGCACGATTCTCACCAGGTTGTAGTTGATTTCGGTAAATATACGAAACATTTTCAAAACTATAAGAATAACAATTTTGCTAAAAAGGATTTTTGAAAGAGTGTTACAAATATGTGGGTTTTAAAAAAATATAGAATATTTTGAAAAAAAATTTCAACATGAAGAAATGGTTTCTTATTGCATGTTTCACAGGCATTTATTGTTGTTTTACCTTCCTCCAGGTAACTTACAGTTAGAATATGAAAAAAGTCCTTTTTCCTCTTTAGCATGAACTATCAAGGTGCGCAATTTTCTATCTAATATCTACATATTGTTTGTTTTTAATAGTACAATTAATGGCATAATTATTTTCCAAATACAGAATGTATAAAGTTTTAAGCTGCCATGGCTTGAAACAAAATCTCTCCGAGTGTGTGATGGCTGGCGCTCGTTAAATTTGTCGTGGTCACAAAATCCTCCATGTGATCGTTATCTGTTACATATCTAAATTACGATTTGAGATGAATGAATAAATTTGCATGAATGAAGTATGCCCCCTAAAAAGGGTTGCGACGTGTGTGTAGCTAAGTCGTACTCTTGGACCTAGATGGCGCCACTTTTAAAACAAGAGATGCATATCTTCGGCTTAAAATCTGCTGATATATCAGCGGGGATTGCTCATGGCAAGTGCCATAAGTAACAACAACAACAAAATCTCTTAGAGAAATGTTTCTAAAACCTTCACTGCCATTATTCCTATCAAAATTTATCGAATTCTCTTCATTTATTTTGGTCTTAATATATTCAAATTGAGTTTTAAAACCATTGAAATATCATTAGCAATATCAATTGCTTCATTTCATCTTTTTAACTAACGAGGCAATCGCTTTCGGTTTTCAAAGAAGGGCAAATTTGAATGAGATCCGTCTTGCCATCTTCCGGGTGATGCATAAAAAGAGCGACAAAGACGTGTTGAAATATGCCTTACTATCTTTCAACTTACAATATCTAAGGTGCAGGTTTGTTTCAAATTTTGTAAGAAATTTGAAAAAAAATTGACTGTACTTCGTTCTAAGTTTTCGCATGCAAATAAGGTTTGTACGGCATGTTTCACATACAAAAAGCCAAGGTATTGGATAACTAAAAATTGATAGTTTTAGCATCTAAGGTCCCTAGTTTTATGAGATTTTGAACAAAAATTGGACAAGAGTTGATTGTGTGTAGGTGTGAATTTTTGCATATACGCAAACTAGATATTTTCAAAAAGCAACTACTTAATTACATGAAAATTTTCGTCATCTGGTTACTTAAATGACAAAAAAATAGATATCTGTGCCAAATTTTAATTTTAATTGATCATCAAAAAGACTATAAAAATCCATATCTGGGTTGTTCCCTGCCTACAAAATACAAAATTCTCACAATTGGAGTTAAAAATAAAGATTTGTACACTTATAGGGTTAACATAATTGAATGTAACCTTATAATAAAACAAGTTTTAGAAAAGAAAGTAAGTGAATTCCTACTTAGGTTTCCAACAGTTTTTTTTTCAGTTACTTTTTATTAAATAATTACAATTCATATAAACAATTTATCAAAAAAATTGATTTTCGCATTAATTGAACTCACAATTCAAACCTTCACGTGAAAAATACTGAAACTCTTGAATTTTGCCGACTGAGTAACTGCCTGTTGATTTCAATTTTCATTACAAACTACTAAAACTATTTAAAATATTAAAAAAATAATTTAATAAATCAATTAATATTTAAAAAAAACTGTATTAATATCAATTGTCATCCACTACAAGCTTAAAAGATGTACTTGAACTTGATTGGATGAATACAAAGTATTTTATTAACGATTGAAAATTTGAGCAAGATTATATATATATATATATATATATATATATATATATATGGGGAGAGTGTGAGTTAATAGCAGGAATTGAATGAAAGTAAGGATTGAGATAATAAATGGCAGTAACTTATGAATAAATGGAACTTACATATTTATCTTTCTTCCTAGGCTTAATATTATTCTTCCCTGAAATAAAAACCACATATATAATCAAAATTTAAACAATAATCATAAATTTTTCTAACTATTTTATTTAATGTTAATTTTTTAAAACTGTTTTAACTGTTATCTTTGAATTTCGAAATACAGAACTTTATACTTATAAAGTTAAACATAAAAAAATTCTTCATTGAGTAAAGGAACAATTGGAAAAAACAAAGAAGGACAAAATTTCTTTATTAATTTCAAAAACATTTGAATATTTTTTAAAACATTGTATATTTATCAGTTTACATCACAAAAAAATTCTTCTAACATTTTTGGAGACTGTTACTCCTCTTTTCTGTATCAGTGGATCATTTCTAGGGAACTAATCCCATACATCTCAATTAATGCAAGGATTCCGTGGCTGAAGCGATTCATCGATGGAAGTCTGATCATTTCTGATGCGAATCTGACTGATGCTGCCTTTCGTCGTTTTAATGACGGTTATTTATAGAAGAGATTAACATTAAAGATTTTAATCACTGTTTCTGAGATTCGCAGAGAGAGAGAGAGAGAGTTAAGATGATTCCCCTATTGGGGAAGGAAACTTTGAATAGCCGTGATAAAATATTTGAAATTAAGAGATAAAGTTCGATAAAAATTATTTATCTATTACAAATTTCTTAAGATTTACTAAGGTGAAATATTTAAACCCATTTTCAACATTTTGTAAATAAAGTATCAAAATATTAAATTATTTCAAGTTCGATTAAAATTTTAATACATTTTTTACTAACCTTTCTTATTACAAGAAAAAGAAATATCTGAATTTCTTGTTTACTTTCTTATAAGAAATAAAATGCATAGTGTTGTTTTTCAGCTCTTTTATAATTAAACCAAATTCCGTTAGATGATACTTTATAGATGAATACCGTTTCATTATTTATAGTTTTTTTATTTACATTGATAAGCATCTTAACACACACACGTTTTAGTACATTTCTTTGTTTTCATTTTGAAAGGATCCATTTTCTACGAGTGATAATTGGGCCATGGTTAAAATTTTTCGTTTATTCATTGGCCGTTGATGAGAAAAATCACATTTCTGTTGGCCGGGCTATTCTCATTCATAAAGAGCAGTATTGAAAGATATTTTTTCTGTAATTTCCTTTTTTATAAATATTAATAAACAATATGTAGATCTTTGATTCAATACAGGAAGCAGAAAATTTGTATACTGAGCTTTTGTAACAAATAACAATAAGTTTTCCTTTAACGTCTTCCATTCTTTTTTTTTTTTCAAAAGTGGAAATTTTTTCGTTATTTTCTTTATAGAAAACTTTTTTAAAACTTCCATTTGAGATCATATAGAGCATATAATAACATTCTATTTAACAAATAAAAATAATTCAGAAATACAAATTATTTATTATAGTTGCTTTATTTTGAATAAACTAAAAAAAATCGAAAAATATCGTCAATGACAAAGGATTTATAATTAAAAACTTTGCAATCGGCTCCATTATTAGTTTAATCTCCTTTTATTTGCTTAAAGAAATTACAGCATGGGAAAAAGTTAAGCTGTGTATGCTTTATGCTAAAGCCACATATTATTTTCTCAAAACAAATTCAAACTCTAAAATTCAAGTCATTAACTGTAATCATTTCTAGTACTAAAGAAAGAAGGAAGAAACTTTCCTTATTTAAGAAAAAGAAATATCTTACTTAAGAAAATTGCAATCAAGATAAAAAGAGAGAAAAAAATTAAACCCATTTCCATCGAAAGAGCTGCTTAAAAAGGGCAGAAACAACCAGCATGTTCCTAAAATAATTTCAAATAATCACTTGAAAAGTTTATTCTACTTCTAAAAAAGAACTGCATGAGCCGAACAACGAAGGAAAAAGAAATGTTTATAGTTTAGAAGTTCTTAGTAAAAACACGATAAAGTTTCTACTATTTTCTCTGTTTAAAGGATTGGAGTTTGTTTTCTAATTTTTTCATCTCTTTAACCAATTAAATTATGGCGCTCGTGTCTGGAATAACTTAATTTCGTGATGCAAAGTGAAGATAAAGCAATAATGGAATTTCATTCCTAGTTGAAAAAAGAACTGGGTATTTCGAAAACAAACAGAGAAAGTAGATATATTAGTTTGTTCTCATGGAAAAATCTAATCAATTATTGAAAAAAATCGCTAGTTTTATAAATAGTAAAAAGAATTCTTTAAATATTTATATTTTTATGAAACATAGTTAAAAACTTTTTTTATTTTTAGTTAAAATTTAATAGTATAGTTAAGTATATTTGCCATCAATTGAATTAATATTCGCACTTTAATTAGCTATATGAAGAATATTAAGAAAAAGAATATTTTTCAACATTAAAAAGAAAGTCGAAGTTATTTTATTTAATTAGATATAGTCTTTTCACAACTTTATAAATTGAAATTTCTTATTTTTTTCAAACTTAATGGATAACTGGAAATTCCAAACACTTTTTAGCAGAAAATTTTACTATTTACAGGAGATTGCAATAGATTTTAAGTTTTCTTTTAACCAATAGATATGAGTGACTACTTTCAAATAAATGAGGTTTTTCAAAATATCTTAAAGCAAATCTTAATAATTCAAAAATAATTTCAAAAATTCAAGTTTCGATGAATTTCTTTGTTACATGATCGGACAACTATTTATTTAAAAAGGATAAAATATATAATAAATTGGAATTTTTCTTTGTAGTTACCATTTATTTGAAATGAATTCTGTTATTATCATAGTAAACTATTTAGAACGAAAATTGAATATGAAAAGGCGAAAACAAGTTTCGATACACAATGTGTTTTTTCAAAAATAATATAAAATTTCGACAATTTATTTTATTTACTGTCTAATGATTCTGAAATTTCATTTTTGGTAGATTAGTAATCATAAGAATAAGGTTCTTTGGTTGCCATTTTTTTAAAATGTGTAAAAGTAAAATATTTCTTACGGTATACTGACAATAATGTTTGGAAATTATTTAAAAGTTTAACAATTTCTGAATATTTCCGCTAAATTAATTTTTACGGATGATTTAAAAATTTAATAAAAAGATCTATAATATGCTTTGGATGTTAGAAATGGACATTTTCGGATTAGTTTTCTCATAATTAAATTAAAGGTTCTTTGTTAAAGACATGACACGTGGAGCAATCATTTAAACTTATTTTTAAATAATATCGATTGCTTAATACACTTCGCTAATTTGAAAAAAATGAAATTATAAATTTAGAAATTTGATTTTACTGATGACTTTATTCTGAATTGAATATTAGAATTATTTAAAAAACTAAAGGAAAAATAATTGATAACTAATATTAAATACTGATAAAATGCAACAAACGGAAACATGCTTTCTTTTAAACCTTTTGCATTTTTTAAAATCTTTTTTATTTTTTCCAAAATATTTTTTAAAAATTCCACTCTCTCTGCGCGTAATCAATTGCGATTAATAATTTTTAATTTGCTTGAAGGAAGGGAAAATTCTAGGGAAAATAATTGTTTGTTTAATGAATGAAAATAATCCTTTTTAATAGTATTTATAGGAATGAGGATTAAAAAAAGCATTATTCGAAGAAATTTAAAGAATAATCTGCAGCCGTTATTGAGAAACATTTTTTTATTATTTGTTTGAAGTAAGCAATTGAAATAACTTTTCCTTTATTTCTAGATATGCTGATTATCTTTTATTAAAATATGTCCACAAAATTTATTTGCAAAACATGCGTTTTGCACTTCAATGTTATAGCATTTATTTATCTGTTAATTTAAATAAACAGATGATTTATTATGTTTTTTGAATCTGCTTATCAAGTGAAAATAGAGAAAACTGCCATAATCTGGGTTACATGTATTTTCTTGACTCCAATTATTGCCATGTTTTTAAAAAATAAATTTTATTTATAATTTAACTAAAGAAATTGATCATTTGATTTTTACCACATTCTTTCCTCGTAGTAGTGAGCGAGTGTTAAGAGAAAGAGCGAGAATAACTGTTTTAGAGCTTTCACGAGTCAATACTCGGATGATAAGTGAGGTGGCAATTACATCACGCACAGCTTCGACAGAGCCTATAGCTTACAGATATCTGATAAGATTTATATGATTTATAATATGTATTCACCACAAAACTGATATTTTGGATACTTAAAAATGTTGTATCGGATTTTCTGGAGGTTGCATGGTAGTTTCAGATCTTTTAAAGTGGAGTTAAATGAAAGAAATTTGAATCTTATTTTTTTTAAAAACTAATAATTTGCTAGATTTTTTTTAATGAACTGCACATTACCTACATAATTTTAAATTATATACAAAATATTTTCTGAATTCAGAAAGAATTTTAAAAACCAGTGAGAACTATTTGTCATTCGAATAAAAAAAAACTATGTTTCTGTACATGCCATGTTATTGTAGAAGTCTTCCATTTGCAAATACACCACTGCGTGCATATTTGCCTAGTATATGGACCACAAGATGGTTCATTTTCATGGAAAAAGGAATTTCTTGCTTCTAAATGCTGTCTAGATTCGCTAAATGAATTTTTTATTGCAGCAGTAACTTTATTTGTACTTTCTCGTATAAATAATATAGGGAAAGAATAGTAATAATAATAAAAAAACTAACTCAATTTTTGACAAATCTACAAGTTTCATAGATGATTGTCGTTGTTGTTGTTTACTAATGGCACTTGCCACGGACAAGCACGCTGACGGCCGTTAGTGATTTTAAACCGAATGGTCGTCTCTTGCTTTTGCAGTAGCGCCAACTAGGGCTAAGAGTAAGACTTTAGCTACACACTCATCACATTCGCTTGCACAGCCTCTTTCTCTGGGGGGGGGGATAACATTTACACACCTTACAGAGAGCACACAGAAGAACAACTATGGTCTGACCCAGGATGTCCAGATCACGAGGAAGACGCGCTACCTCTGTACCAGGACACTGGCACTAGATGATAGTTTGACGAATCTACATCCTGAATTCAAAAAAGTACATTTTTGGAGAATGTCTGGGACAAAAATATTGTAAGCTAGACGGATTAAATTTGATGTACAACAAAACTGCAGAATTCTATCAAATTATGAGTAAAATCTATTCAAAGGAAGTCTACCTGTCTAACAGCTGGAAAATAAGTTAACAATATAATTACTACACGAAGGGATAAGTAAAATTCTGCACACAGATTTAACATCTATTGTGTAAACAATTGTGAAAAATCTGAGAGAAAACACACAACAGGTTGACAGTTTGTCTGTATTTACTTAGAAAAAAATGTTCGCACGATGATTAAAAAAGGCAAAGATTTAAATATATCAGATTAGGTATGGGATTTTGTGATCACAAGTGTAAATTTGCATCAAATTTTTGTTTCTATCGGTTGCGGAAAAAGTGTCTAAAACACAATTTCGATTTTTGGATACCAGTAAGCGCATGCCATAGATTAATAGCCAAATAAATTGTAAAGGATTGCATGATATATTCAGTAAAAATGCTATATTTATGCCAGAGTTTAATATTGAATTACAATGCAGAAAAATATTATTCAAGGCGTTATTTGGGACAACACCTTTATAAGTAATTATGCGAGAAAATTTTGGCGAGATTTCTAGAGCTGGTTTTATTTCTCACACACTGCTAGTATGTTGAATATGCTAGTTAATTCCATTATTTGAATAGCGTGTTATTATTGATTTTTTATAAGTTTGTTAGAACAGTAGGGTATTTAAGTTTAATTATTTTGATAAGAAAACTGAAGTAAAGCTAGTGAAATCTTTCAACATATTATTAAAGAATTTTGAATTTTTTTTATTGAAAATCTTTTTACAAAAGTTGATAAACTGAAATAAAACAAGTAACATAAAAAATTAAATTTGCTACTTAGGTCAACAAAGATTTAAAAAAAATTAGTTACTTTTTATTAAATAATTACAATGAATAAATAATTTATCAAAAAATTATATCTGGCTTGAAAATAAATCAGCCACACACTGCTAAAAGCATGAATTTTCAACGCCAATTGAAGCAACGCGAATACGTGAATTCTTTACACCAGTTGGGGGTAACACAATACAGAGTGGAAATTTTCAATTTCCTTCGTTCTGCTTTATTATAATTCGAAAATGCCTCAAAATAAATCCGAAAAAATTAATTGATTAACAGTGTTTAGTTTTAAATGAATAAAGCGCTACGAAAATAAACAGAATAAATTGAAATAATCGGATGAAAATGGTATACTGCAATGCAAGACACCCATCTTTAAGTTGTGGGTTAGCACTATATATTTCACTCACCACTCTAATTGAAGTCATTGAAATGTGAGCTTATAAAACGAAAGGACTAATTACCCGGCAAATGGTGTGGCCCAATTTCTGGCTTCATTAATACATATCTGTTCAGGTCAGAGACAGGACTTCTCCGCCATATACTCCCGTAGCTTTATTTAATTATGCTACCAACAAAGGATCCTGAGCTTCAGGTCCACTTAGGCTTTCATCCCGTCATTGCCACCTTTATTGAAATTTCATCCTCCCTCCCACCCTTCGGAATAAGAGGATTATCGATCACGAGGACACCGGTTTACAAACACGAAAGGATTGGCACAGGGTAGACGGGACATAAAAAATTCAGTTAATAATATCTGATAGTTATGAAACTCAATATTATTATCGGGAATGGCTAAGATTCTGTACGGGGTATCCATTATTATCTTCTTCACAAAAAAGAACATGTCATCAAAGCTCCTGGTTAGATCTCCTTTCATCAAAAATAGTATGAATAAGGATCTTTTGTTTTATAACGATGGGATGTAATTTAATTTATGAAACATTTCATTACCTGATATTAACCCTTATACAATATGATACAATTTAACGCAATATAATGTGTTTTATTTCGAAATAAAGTCTTTCGCAAGATATAGCACTTATCAAATGTATGAGAATAATTTTTTGGTCCTCGCCAGTTGCTATCAAGATACTGTTTTCTACCGTGGTAGTCAAAAAGCGTTTCATAATTCTTTTTTTTTGTTGTTGTTACTAATGGCACTTGCCATGTACAAACGCAGTGACGGCCGTTAGCGTCTCTTGTTTCTGAAGTAGCGTCAACTAGGGCCAAGAGTTCGACTTAGCCATATTCTCATTATTTTCACTTGCACAGCCCATTTTATAGGAGGGGGCTTTCATAACCTCACAGATAGGAGAACACCTCACAGAAGAACAATCATACCCTGACCAGGATTTGAAACCGGGACTTCCAGATCACGAGGAATGTGCGCTATTTCTGTACCAGGACGCTTGCCTAATTATTTTTTAAGTCAAAAATACATTTTGTGCGGAACCAGTAACGAATCACTTCAAAGAATATAAAAAAGCTTTAAAACTTGAGACACAACTACTGATAATTCTTGACATAATTCCTCTAATAAATAACACAGAAATGTTCAGTGATTTTATTGGCAAGAATATAGAAAGAGATCATAGTTTAAATGTACTACCATTTTCGCCCTTTAAATGTATCAGTGATTCTTCTATTTCAGCTACACTCAAGGAAGGATAATTGAGACATTTTTCTTTAAAACATGCTTCATGCTGTCAAATTCATTAAACCTGTTCTTCCCTATTCCATACCTGAATCTTCCGTAGATATTTAGAATTCGAACCAGGTCTATAGGACAATATTTGTCCGCAAATCGATATTTTTTCTGGATACAAGAACAGTATTATTCATAATACTATTCTAGAATGCCGTTAGTCAAGGCTTTAGAATGGCCTTTATCCTCAGGGAGAATCTGCAGTGACTCAGGATAGTATTCATCTTCATAGTGAAGGCTCTAGTATTTATCCTAATGGATATCCTTTAAAGGCTTTAGGATAGAATCTATTCCTAAGTTGAGCTTTGTCAAGGTGGAGAGAATTTATCTTCATAGAGAGCCTTGTCAGGGCTCTATTTCAACATTTATGCTCATGGATTCAAGGTTTCGAGGAATTAGTTTCTGTCGATAGCTGAATTTGCCATGTTTAAGCATCAGAAGATATTGATAGAATGTCCATTGTAACTTATATAGGAAAATTGTTGGAGTCTATTTCAAGATGCAGAAACGCATTTTGATGCATCACATATTTGTCTATTTTAAATTAAGATAATTTAATTGATAGTTAAGAAAAGTAATTATTACATTTTTGCAGTGCTGTTATAAAGTCTTTGAAAGGAAATTGCAATTTTAAATAATTATTAATTTTAATCCAAATTAAGTTTTTTAAAATTTTAATTAAAATTAAATTAATTTTAATTAAATTAATTTTAATTCAAATTAAGTAACATGTCCACAATTACTTTTGGATCTTGAAAAAAATTAAGATCCGTGTGAAATTAAAATAAATATGCCTTTAAAATATTATTTTTCTATTGTTACTCGTAAATTTTATGTAATGAGGTATTTTACTAATTTTTATTTATCCATAATTAACCTCCAGTTTTTTGTCTAATTTTAGAATGACATAATTGGACTCAGAAGTCAAAAAGATTTCAAAGCCCTATTTCTAGAACTGCATTTATGGTAGTATTTTTTGTAATTGAATTTCTATATAAAAACACATTTCAACTTTCAGAGTTTTACTGATAAAAATCTATCTATATTTATAATGCCAACGTACGTGTCAAGGATACATGAGCTTAGTACTAATGGAATGGCAACAGCAAAACATAAACGTAATATCATGCGAATTTAGGCTGCTTCACCCCCTGAACATTTTTACATTTGAACTAATCAATGGAGTTATTATGGTAATATTATTAGAAGTGTTATGGTGATAGTCACCAAAGAGGACATTCAGGCAAAGGAAAGACGATATAAAAGAAATCATGAAGTAGACTAGAAATAAAAAAGTTCTATCACGTATAAAAACAGGTTTAACCACTGCCAGATAAATAATCGTGGTAAATTTGTTTATAGTCAATCATATCAAAATCATGTCAATTTTCAAAAAATGTCCTAAAAGTCTGCAATTCTGAGTTTGTACTAGAAATGCTAACAAAAGACTTTTAAAGTTGCAATAAAGTGCTGTCAAGATTATATTTGTCTTAAAATTGCTCTTAAATGTTTCGGCGCCTGAATATTAATCTTAAAAGTCTAGCCTTGATAATTAAGGAAATTTATATTCATAAAAATGTTTTTTATATTATCTTAAGATTAAAAAATTATCTTTCTAATTATATCTATTTCATTATCCCGATTTTCCCATAACTTTAATAATATTTTAAATTTAATATGACGCATTATCTAATACATTATTTTTATGAGGTTTAAATTCTCCATCTGAACATTTAAGCACATACTTTTATCAAAAATTCAATCCGTAGTAGGATTTTCACTTCCACATTTATTTAATGTAACACTTTTTTGTTGCAGTAAAGTAAACCGATTTATCGAATTCATGTATTTTAGTCATATCAAATTACAAAGAGAAACATTTCTTTAAAAAAACGCATCCATATTAATAATCTAACAACCTAAAGTATCAATAAACTAGACGAACAAACTGGTCTCTAAAGGCGGCTAGTTTACAGCAATAATCCATCATGAAGAGATCAAAGTAATTATTAAAATAAATGGTGCGTACACCTGTCCCAACATTTCCGGCTTCCTAAACTTAAATGTGCGTTAGTCAAATGAAAAGACCAATTAAGCCACAAATGATATTGTTCAATTTCTGCTTCCATTAATACGCATCTGTTATAGGTCTGATACTCGGCCCTATCATAATACACTTTCAATAACTAATTCAATCACCCCGGTAACAAAGGGCTCCGTGGTAACCGAACCATCCCAGCTCTGATCTATGCTTGCCTCTCTTTTGAATTTCCTCCCCGAAGATGGAGGCCGTTATTGATTACAAGCCCTGGGCAGTTCATGCGTGAGAAAATAACAAGGGGGTGATTGACATGAGGAAGGGGGTGGTTGTGGTGTTATTTGTGGTGTGATGAAACGTTCACTTGTCAGACATTTTCTAGCAGTTTGCTACTTTCTGGTTTTAATGCAACTAATAGCTAAGAGCTTTAAAGTGTAAAACAACTCCCCTATATTCAACGAGATAATAAAAGTATGTTTGCGTTCATTTTCAAAAGCTTTCTTTCGTATTTCATTTCGTTAGAATGTAAGCTTTAAAGAGCGTTAAAATAGCCTAATAAAGAGGAATATGAACTCCCCCAAATTCAACGAGCTAATAAGAGCATGCTTGCGTTCATTTCCAAAAGATTTCTTTTGGGCTTCATTTCATTTAAAGGTAAGAATTAATGAATATTATGGAAATCTAATAAAAAAATATATGAACTCCCCTATATTCAAAGAGCTTATTAGAGCTTGCTTGCGTTTATTTCATTTGAATGTAAGCAGTGATGAATATTACGAAAGCCTAATAAGGACGAATATGATTATATCTCTATGTAAATGGTTACAAGTTGTGAATAGATGTTAAATCGGCATTTCCTTTTTTAGATATCAATTGGCAGTTGAATTTGCCCTTTTTAGATATCAATGAACTATTGATAAATGTCCATTGCAGTTGTTGCTAAATATAGGGGAAACTGTTGGAGGAACTGTAACTTCTATTACATTTATGTATAGATGCATTTTGATATATCATATGTTTCACCTATTTTAAATTAGTTTAAATAATTGAATTGATAGTTAATGAAACGTAATTATTAAATTTTTGAGCTGATGTAATAAAGTTTAAAAAAAGAAATAGCAAAGCATCTTTGTGCTAGTCAGATTGTGCGATCAAAAAGCTACCAAACTCGATACGTGTATAATTGGAAGTTGGAAACGTGCAATATGGTTCTTCTTTTTAATCCCCCCCTCTTTTCACGCCACACCACATCACACCAATAGGAAGACGTTTGGCCCTGATGTATTTAAATTGCACCAGACCCGTTTACGCGATGGTTCTTCTGTAGAATAGGGTCTTGTACATGAAAATCCCCGGTCACCATTAGTCCACCGCGACCCTAATAATTCAGGTATTTTCTTCATAGTTTAATTTTTGTTCGGTTCCTCTAGTTTTATCAATAAAAAAGGAATCTAATGTCCGTAGGAAAACTATATGTTACAATTAGTGACATGTATTATTATCATACTGATCTATGTTTCTAGTGAAAAAAGTTTTCCGGATTTTCAGTCTGATATAGCTTTGAGATACAATGTAATTTTTCCTTTTAGCGAACTCAAATTATTAGTTGGCAAATATTTTTAAGGTGTTGAACTATTCTTTTATATTTAGTTCGTTTTAATAAGACTTAAATTTGAAACCAAGTAACAATGGGAAAATCATATACAGAATAAATATCCCACGAGTATTTAAAGTAATTAAGAATGCGACAAATTGATTTTAATTATTCTCTCGTCACTGAAAGTGTAGAAAGATTCCACTCCAAATTCTATGATCCAAGAAAGATATTATGTGAAGAATACTACTCTTCTATTATCAAGGAAAACAATGGCATGTTCGTATGCTTACCGTAAACACAATTTCCTCCGATGTCGTTTGCTAACAGCGAATATTCCCACGGGAATTTCACCTGATGCAGCGAAAACTCGATTTTCTCAGAGTTCGGCTTTGCTTCTAATGAATTATAAATAGGATATTAGGATGATATCAGAAAACGTACACACAGAGCCGGAGGCAGCTCAGTTGTCTTAAGGGAATTAAGAGGGATCGTGAGTATGGCTATGTAATATCTATTCTGTATTGGAAAAGGAAGCCAGAGATAAATATGTAAAGAAGTGGAAGAAATAGAATTAGGAATAGGCTTATGGATTCAAATAGAATGCTGGATCGTAAAGATTTAAAAAGAATAAGAGGATTTAATGAAGCAAACCTAATAGACTCAAATTCTGTGAAGACAAATTATTATTCAAGAGACATGCAATACTGAATTCTTCCTTTGTTAATGTCAAACTAAGTAACTATCCCAAAAGAATATTGGCATTAAGCATTCTTTATATCGCTTTGTAAGCTCTCAGTATTTTCTTTCCAGGATTTTTTTTATTATTTCGAATTATAGTATTTGAAATAAAATTATTTATGTTTCAGATCATTTCATAAAATATAGGGATTAAAATGTTTTATTTCAATATAATTCATTATAAATTAATTACATAATTTTGTGCTAGTTTTAATTTTATTTGTTTAGTGTATTAAGCCAATTCCACGAGACTATTACAAATGGTGTTCTAAAAGTAAGTACAGAGGGTATCATGGCGAAACAAGAGCTAAGTTTGTGTAGATGATAATTGAGTTCCACAACTTACAATATTAGCATTTCTGATAGTGGAAAACGTTGCTGCGTAGTACGAGAAATAAACAGCGCGTCATTTGGAAACCTACTCCTGCGAAAAAGTGAAAAATGTTTAACGAGTGCAGAGATTCACCGTGAAATATTGTCATTGTACGGGCCACATGCCAGACATTGTAGAATAAAGCCAGCAATTCGCAGGCGGTCGCACAGACTTAACCGATGTGGAAAGGCAAGGGAGGCCAACAACGGTGAGCACATCAGACACGTTACAGCGGGTGGAAGACATTATTCCCAGCTATCGCATCGCTCAAATTGAACAGGACTTTGGAATATCCGTTGGCAGTACTTATTCCATTTCCAACGACGATCAGGTTCATACAGTTTCTTTAACTGGCTCCAAGGCCAAGGAGCGATTTTCTATAATCAGGGCATCGAACGATTTGTGTTATGTTCCGACAAATATCTCCAGCGACTGGATGAGTTTATAGAGAAATCGTGTTCTATGGAAAACGTCATATTGAATTGTTTATCTTGTAAATAAAGTATTTATGATCTAATAGTTTAAGTACAATTTACTTTTTGAAAGTCTCTAGTATTACTAATAAAATTGAAGAGTAGCATCAACATAAGATCATGGTTTCCTTGATCACATACCTAACGTACGAGTTAGAAATTCGACTTGAATTTTATTTATGAACACGATTTGTCTTCTAGAAGTCCATACATGCGTTTATCTTGAAGAAAAAATCAGAAAATAAGAACCAGTGAAATCACTACAGGTAATTCATTACTAAAAAACACATTAACCACTTGACATACGAATTTATTTAACTTCCTAGTTAGATGGCACATCCAATATTAAACATTTATTGTTATTTTAATTCCTATAATAATGTAACGAGTTTTAAGATAATGAAACGTTTCTAAATGATTCTGGCATTTTAAATTACTGAATACTTATACTTAATTGTAGGTTTCAAATTAATAATTCAATGATTCGATGCGCGTGTCAGAGGCGTCATTGTATGTGAAGTGATTAATCCATCATTTTTTGAATGATACAGTTTAAAACAATAGCTAATGGATAGAGTTGATGCCCTTCTTTCTCTGATTCATGTTCTTACTATTATCCATCTTTGACTGCCATATATTTATCCATAAAGCCACGGGGGGTGAAGTGGCATGGTGGTAAAATGTCGTCTTTGGAACAGAAGGTTTCCAAATTGAAGACCAGATTACATCAAGATCTTTATATAGTTTCAGTCTGGCTTGAATCTCTCAGGGCCAAACTTCCTCCAGCTAGTGTCATGTGAAGAGAGGTGGGGGGGGGGCGCTCAAGTGTCAGCCTCATCATCTGAATGCATTTCAAAATTATAATAAAGTTTTCATTTTGCTCTGTGACGTAAATAGTTCTAGTGTTGCTTTACAATGAGACATTAATAGATCTAAAGCTAAATCATAAAGCCCTAAGTGTGCTTCTAGTTATTAATATATAGCTTTCATCTTCTTAATTATAAATTAATATGCTTTCTATATTGCTAAAAATACAAGATCTGTATCAGAAAAGTATTTCGAAAATATCAAAACATTCAATGAATAGATAAAGCGTGCCTTTAATGGGTTTCAAATACAGTATAGCTGCATTTAGATTAAGACGAGAGCGTTTTGGGAGTCTGGTGCATGATAAAACGACGGAGGTGGCAACCAAATTGCAATCAGCTTCTCTGGCCTTTATTACATCAGCAAGCACATCAACCGAAGAACGCTTCATCCAATAAATTTTACACTCGCTCTCCGGTCTCGTAACTAACGCATCTTTGAATTCAAAACAGGTTGTAAGTCTCCACCGCAGGCTGCTGGTAATTTTGTTACACTTAAGCTCGAATTTGAATCAATTTGGAAAGGACCTTGCAATTTTGATATGCTGTCAGATGATGAAAACGGTATCTAAAATAATACTTATTGTCAAAGATACTACAATTAAGTCATTTATTAATCGTGTATTAAGCTTCCACTCATTTTTATCAATGGTGGTGAAGATTTAAACGTCAGAATATATATTAAATATACATAAGTAGAAGATTGGTAAAATGTAGTTTCAAACTTAGTGCACCTTTTGATTCTGATACTGAGATTATACTATTAATATCAGACTGTTGGGAAAATGCATCTTTTGTTTAAAGAGATGATGGTATTCAGATAAATCCCTCATATTTGAATAATGAATGTAATATATTTTTTTCGGAATCCAAACGCCTTCTGTTTTGATAGTTTTGAAATTGGGAAGCTTGTGAATATATTTTATATAAAATATTGTTAAGAAAAAAGCATTTCTAAGTCTTTTGAGAGGTCTTTTCCCACTAGAATTCTAATTATTGAATACATTTTTAAATATAATAAATGAGTTTTAAGACTTGTCATTTTTTCATTTTAATAATAAAATGACTACATGACACATCTTTCATCAACACTATTATAAGTAAAAGACATTTATTTAAAATATTGATACATTGTGAGCTCGAATCATAAGAGTTTAATCAATTATCAAATCTCTTTTCTAAAAGGATGGTTCTTTGTTTGTTTGTTTATTTGTAACTCACAAGGAAAGATTATTTTTCAAAACTTTTTCCTATTTGAAAAGGCAGAATGAATGAGACGGAGTTGGGGATAAAGGAAGAAGAATGAACATTTAGTGTTTGAACGATTACATTACACATATATATACATGCCTTTCTGGTGCATTGGAATGAATTTATACGCTCTTCAGAATACTACAAAAGCCTTTTTTAATGTCATTTAACAGATTGATTCTCTCACCATGTCTACTCATCGGAATTTAGACTTAAATCGCGAAGATTAGATTTTTGAAGAGGTCATGTTCGTTTTAGTTCATTATAATTAAAATACTTCATTTTAGTGAAAAGTTCGGAATATAATCGCAGAACGGATTGATAAAAATCAATTTAAAAGCTTTACTTTCTAAGGAAAGTTAATGAATAGATAAGCAATAGGAATAGAAATAAAGCATGATGAAGTAGATTAACCATATAATTCCAAAAATCAAGAGTTATATAAACAAAAGAAGTTAAGTATTGAGAGAGTATGTCTCCCAATTGGGATTTTACATATTTTCAAAGCGTGGCATAATTCCGTATTCCAATATAGCCCTTCTAAGCAATAAGTCAGTCAGAGAAGAAGGTAGTTATACAAATAGTTTCAACGGATGCTGCATAGGTTCAAGATCAATGACTGTGAGACTTGGTGCCAAATTTGGCGACTTTGGTGATCATGGGATGAAGAACCAAGAATATTCGAAAATTTTAGATATAGCTCAATACTGAATATATAAAGATTAAAAATATTATAAAATCTTTACGCAGATAAAAATGTAAAGCAACAGTAGTGGGGTACCTTAAAATTTTTGGTACACTTCTTATAAAATCTATTATTATGTCCCCTTACATTGGGAAAAATAGCAATATCCTAAATGTCCATATTTTTATTTTTTAGATTTCACACAAGAGCGTGTTGTGATTATTCGCATAGGAAGGGAAATTGAATATGAATTCCGGAAAACTTTCTGTCGATCCAGTTGAATGAAAAAAAAAAGAACTAGCGTTTTAGATAAAAGTTCCGATATCAAATTAAATTTTTCTACATCGTTGCATTTTTGAATTTCTCAGATTACAGGCTTGTAAAAGTACAGTCCAAAAGATGATCAAGCTATTCAAAGACTTTTTTCAAAAACTTATATATATCTGTAATTTACATTCTAAATCTGTTGAACACATTTTATCAATCTAGTTTTACACTGCTATTATCATGTTCACTTGAATTTGACCAGAACAGACATACAAACTTGGTTCCAACTATTAATAAATTTTAATGAACATTTGTCAGAAGTCTAAAAATTCTGAAAACACTCTTTTCCAAATTTAAAAAGCCCATATCAAGGCGTTTTCTATTTGTCATGTTCCATATTTAGAATATATAAATTCCGAATTCAAAGTCATCTAAAAAGTAAAAAGTCGCTGATATCTCGCAGTCGTATTTCTTCCCTTTATAATACTTCATATACTATGTATTCAAGAAAATAACCAGAAGGAATGGTCTCCCCGAAACTCTGTCTTCATACTCTGTGATAAATTTGTTATGCCAATGAACGTCTTGCATGGAATTGGCGTACATGCAAGACGCCTGAGACGTTATAAGATATTAACTACAGAAAGGAATTTAGCATTTTTACTGAAATTTTTTGTGTCATCCTTTGTGAATGTTTTGACGATTAAACCCTTTGCTATTTAGGCGCATTTTCCTGAACTGATTGAGACAAAAATTTAATGCAAAACTGCATTTGTATTCACAACATTCTATAGAGAGGTGAATGTGCTGTGTATGATTTATGTGTTCATTTTGATGAGGAGCAGACAAATACAGTATTTATGTTCAACACAATCAATCATATATTTAACTTTTTAGATGAAGAAATATTTAGATTCTTTGTTGATGCGCATCAAAAGTAAAATTATGCAATAAGAAAGTAAACTGCAAATATAAGATTCGAAACAAGAGTCGAGTAGGTTCTGACATTCAAATCTGATTTTGTCCAATGGGATGAGTTGCCACCCCCCTCCCACCAAGTGAGATGCTGTGGCAAAAATGTATGTCACTGATAACGTGCCGGTAAAAGAATTTCACATCTTTATCTTGTCAAGCTGGTCGAGGGAGCAGTGGGATCTATTTTATAACTTTTGTGGGTTTATGCGTTTGACTTCCAAAATTTGGGTGCGATGTCAGTTTCAGAAACATTGTTTGAGAATCATGCTTTCAGTCTGTACAGGGAAATATTAACGTTTTTATCTTTCATAAGAAGCGTGAAAACTTCATCAGTTCACTTAATAACAATATATGGTCCATGTTATGGTGGATTCATGTCATTGCTGTCAGTTCAGATGAAAGCATGATAAGAACTTTGGAGGTCTGTAAAGATAAAAGATTTCTGTTTGCGGTGGTATGAAAATGGAATAGGTTCGTCATCTTCTGTGATGGTCTTAAGCAATTACTTAAATTCTGATTGGGGTTGAAATTTTTAGTATTTTTAAATCTTGTCCAATGCGATTGCCACCACAATCCCATATTAAATTGACATTCTAATATCAATGCTCTTTTGAATTATCGTGTTTATATGCTTCAGAAAGTACAGACAATCAGGCCGTTGTTAGATTTGCCCAAAATTTGACAGATGTATTCAGCATAAATCTTAAATACGTGTACAGAATCATATATTTTGACCTCTTCCTTTTAGCGTGTTAACTTAAGACAACATGAATATAAACAACATTACAGAAAAGCTTCCTCCGAACAGATTTTATTCAAAATTTGATGGAAATCTGTTAATTTGGTGTAAATATGTTAATTTGGTACCACATTTAAACCGTCTAGTTTACAGTATTTTTGAGTTACCAGTGTGAGATAGACAGACAAACGCATATTTACCAAAAAAGTATTTTTCGAAACGAGGGAGGCTTAAAAACAAAGATTTCTAAAAATATCGATTTCGAATTTTTTGGCGATTATTGTACTTTTTCTGTACTACGAATAACAAATAAATAAATAAAAAGAGCTAAAATATCTTTCAAGTTTTGATTTTAAACAAATAAAAGTTCTCTTCAATTTAAACAAGTTTAATTGCTCGCTTCATACATAACGAATGAAACCGGTTTTAAAAATTTTGTGGGATACAATATTTACTTCACTCTAAGTAATGAAGTCCCAAAGTTCCATTTCTAAGAGGCATGCTAACATATTTCAATAATTCAGAGAATTATTCATATCGATTTTTTATTTAATAATTCATTCCTACACGAAACATGGGGACAGAACATACTGGCACTTGATTAATATCATCATGCGCTAACACATGCCTTTGTGTATCGTGAGCAGTATTGAAATCCTGGTTTGAATTCTGTAAACGCATTTCCTTTTAATGCCATTTGTGTAACAGCAATTTCGACCGGTCTGTGACGTCTTCTAGCGGGAGTTTAATATGATTGGATGAAAATTCGATTTGCCCACACGTCGGCTTTACTTCTACTGACTTATAAATAAGTTTTCAAACTGATATCGAAAAATTTACACTTAACGCCATAGATGGATTGGTTATCCAGTTAAAGCAGTTAAGCAGGAGCGAATGAATAATATGATTCAAATATAATTAAAATAAATATAAATTAGCAGTAGAAAGATAATGAAATTATGAAAACATTCTATGGTTAAACTTTTATAATGCTGAAGAGAATGCTCAAGAGAATGTATCAGTGAAAACAAATTACGGATACCAGCTATAAAATATGTCACTAAAATTATAATATTGCAATAATTTTTTAAATAAATTATTTATTGGAAAATAACTGGTGGGGGAATTTGAATTTGAATTTCTTTTTGCAAAATGCATTATTTGAAAAACTTAGCTGCATAACAAAAAAGTTTTCTGAATTTTTTAAAAATAAAATTAAAAAATTATATTTAAAATATACTATCATTTACTTAGAAAGAGTCTATGCATAAAATAATTTTAAAAAAGTTGAAATCTGTTGTAGCAAATTTCAAGTTATGTGGGAACAATATTTTAAGTCATGTGGTACCAATCCCACAGCAAAACATCATGTTCTTACATGGCTTATATTTCGCAATTCCCAACCATTTTGACTCTCAAAATCAATTGAGTTCTAAAGTTTTTTTTTCTACAGGGTCAAATATTTATCTTGATAAAGCAGTTTGAACTGGTTTGAAACAATTGCATAACCATCAGATTACATATGCGTCGATATATAGAAAACGATAGATTTTTCATCTTTAAATCACTCGGGGCACCAACAATTTACCTTGGAGCAGAATCTTTTCCTAAAAGTCCAGTTTAAACTAGTTTAAAATGCTCGTGTTATTATTGCATTGCTCAAGGGTCACCTTTTAGAAAAGGGATGGTTTTTTTTCACCCCATCTCAAATTCGTTCGAGCTCCAAAACTATTTTTTGCAAGCTAGGAAAATTGAAAATAAAATAAAAAATATTAAAATAAAATCTGTTATGCATATTTCCAGTGTATCATGTCAGAACATTTCTTGAACAGCCTAGCAACATGCGCTCGTGCATGTTAAGATATATTTTTATTTATTTCAATTGCTTCAATGAATGAGTCATTTGAGTATTGCAAGCGACCATGAAAACGTTGTCTCGCATTTATTGTTTAAAAAATATCACATATCACATTTATTTCATTTCATATAAAAATATACTCAAAATGACATTTTTTATAATTTTATTTGCTGCAGTCATTATTTTATTATTTTTATTCAAAGCTTTTGTAAATGCAATGGCAACGCATTATTAAAAGATAACTATTTGAGGTGCTCGTGCAGATAATAAAATTTTCATTTTTCGCCTCCGAATTTTTGTTGAGGTTCAAAACCACAAAAACAACATCATGTTCTGACATGATTAAAAAAATTATATTATCATATCATTCCCATATTCTTTTCCGTTCTTCTTCTAGCGATAACTTTTTACTACCGAAGGGTACATCACGGAAATTGGCGCCAAGTTGCAACATTCTGTTGTCGATAAGTCGTCAAATGTGAACGCTTTAATCTTTATCATTTTCTAATAACCTTAAAAAATTAGCTATAAAGCAAAAGCGATAAATTGCCAATTTTTTGCCCACACTTTTTGAGTGTTCAATAACCCCAACCAAAACAACGTCATTTTTTCACATAAAAAATTTTAGTTTCAAAATAGTTCTGTTCTAGCTCGCCATAAATAATTGATAATAGTACTGAAAATAAAATAGTGAAATGAGTATAGTTTTTTGTATATTAAGGAAGGAAATGGAAACATTCTTGATACTATCTTTGCATTCTACTTTATCTGCTAATTTGTATTTTAATTCGAATAATTTTGAAATAATATTAAAGCCGAAAAAAGTATCTTGCTCGAGACAACATTTTAACTTATCTTTTATAAAGAGATTACCTTGAAGACCATGTAATTGGATAACTGAACACAGGAGACAAAATATGATTACGTAAATTATGTTAAAAGCTTGAAAATTATTTTCGAGCTAATATTTTAATGAATGAACATATACTTACTACTATTCTACTAAAATCATTCAGAATTAATTTTCTAAGCTGCATCTTCTCTTTGTTAGTTTAAGCTTTAAGAACTCGTAATGAAAGATAAAAATATTCATCTGCCATTGCTAAAAATGAGCAGATTACCTAATTTAAATACTTGAAAAATAGTCTGATTTTGGTTCCAATACATAGGAATAACTCATCAAATTATTCCTATGCATTGGAACAAAACTTTAACTGTAAAAACTGTCCCAAATTTGAAATTTGCTTAGGGAAAATTCTTCCGTTAGCTATCCTGAACGGAGTTTGCTTAAAAATTTTCAGTAAGAAATATTTCAGCTAAATTTGAGATTCAATATTTTTTCCTCCTCAGTTTCACATGAATTGCTATAAATTTTCTGACAGGGTGTTATTTAGAGGGATCTTTTAGAATTCTTCCAATACAAATAAAGTTCATCATGTTTATTTAATATTGAAATTATTACATATTGCATTTGTTATTGTCTTTGATGCTCATAAAAGAACTCAAACTCATTAAATAAATGCTCGTGTAGCGGATTCTAATTCACTTTTGATCTTGTTAAATTGACGAGAGCTGATGTAACGCACATCTCGTCTAGGTTGCTTGATACTCAACTTACACTCGTTTACATCAAAACTCTTTTTTTTTTCATACAAATGGCGCGACGGTAGTATGCGCAGATACAGTTATAACACTATATGTCAGGCAGTGTGAGACCAGATGATTTGAAAAGTAACATTTAAAATATTATATTTATCCACTGAAAATCCTTCATGCAATAAGCTTGATATAAATTATTTTATTTGTCTCATTTCTTTTAAATTCAAATTTGAAAGATAATGGAAAGATAATGTAATGCAATTATGAGTAATCAAAATAAAATGCCGAGTTCTTGTAAATTCTTAGCAATTTACGAAGAACATTAAACTCAAATGATTGAATGATTAATAGAGTTTTAAAATAAAATTTTATGCACGAAGTTAATAATAAAATAAAGTTTAAACTCTCCAGAAAACTTCTGTTTTAATTCAAGTGATTTAATAAATTACATAATGCGTATACCATAACATATGGGATTGAAAATACACCCTGTTAAAATCCTAATAATTCTTTAAATTCAGCTAATAAAAATGCGACGAACGAAAAATGTGACAATCGAAATTTCCAACGTGAAATTCATCGCTAGTATTTAATTCCAATAATTTAGAATGTTCCGCATATCGATTTTCAATTTACAATTCACTTTCGCACTCTGTGGAGAGAAGATAATCCGTTCCGCATATCACGACATTTGAATGATGCGATTATACCGATGCAGGCGTCGCTCTGGTTTCATAGGATTACATCGACTCGTGCGAATATCGAAAATGCATCTCCCTTTATATTGTTTTGTCAGCGTGGGAATTGATTTGTCTGTGGAATCTCTCTGAAATAGTTAAGTTCCATGTTCTGAAAAGACGATTTTGATGCCGCACGCTAATGTCTCAATGGATATTAAAAGGTACTCGCACAGTTTCTTGGAACGATTAACAGCATTTTGGTAGCTGAAGGAAGTGCCGGAAGCATGATCTGTAGATGGAATGGAAATCAAAATTCGATGAGTATAGCAAGTATAGTAAACAATAGCAGATTTCGACATTTGAGGCTTTTGGCAGTGCAACTTATGACGTCTGCATACATTACAGTGAATTCGACATATGCTTATATCATGTATTTTTATTTGTTGAATGTAGTAGTTTCGAAGACATAGATGACATTTTGAATTTTTCAGTTCGTTTTATTCCATCAAGGGAAGCCCGTATTATTTACAATCTGAAGCGACGATCACAACATAGAACGAAACAAAACTGAATGACGAAAAGTTGTTGAAACTATTATTCCAGCCAATATATAATTTTATGTTTTAAAAGGGACCTTTGAGACACGTCAATTAAATGTACATCTCGTACAAGGAAATCATAGGGATCTTTTTCTCGAATGTGCTCATCTGGACAATTTTTATCCCTTCATTCAGAGTGTGGGAAATAGTTGGCTTTTCAATGATTGAACAATTTTTTAAAGCTTCTGTTGAATTAAATAAAGAGATAATAAAAAGGATAAGAGAATATTTCTTAGAAATGTTTCTATGGAATAAATTAAGATAAAGCTTTGGTTGGAAATTAATCAGGATTTAATTTAATTTTATAATATCAGCACGCACGCACGCGCGCACACACGCACGCACGCACACACACACACACACACACACGCACGCACACACACACACACACACACACACACACACACACACACACACACAC
>JAOUZG010019048.1:112005-131774 GCA_026289955.1 Argiope argentata | reverse complement strand
CACACACACACACACACACACACACACACACACACACACACACACACTAATAATTGTAATATCTGACTATCATAATTTCAAAATACCATGCATCAATAATTGTTCTATTATTGTTAAAGCAGATTTCAATTTTATAAATATTCTATTAATTAAGTCACTTAACGAAACATGCAGAAAAACTAATCAATTATACTTGATTAAGCATCAATATCCTACTGTGCTTTTATTGCTAAATTTTGTGTTTTTAACAAACTTGTTGATTTGACAATTAAGAAAGTAAATGCTTTCTAAAATCAGTTACATTGGTCCTCTTTCAGCCTAACAGCCCTGGGCAGCTGCTTAGTTTTTCTAAATGGAAGTCTGCTATAAGTAGGAATACGAATGACAGATTTTAGTTTAATATGATCGTGATTATAGATATATCACTATTGTAATTTTTAATACGAAGTATTGAAAATGTAAAAACTGGAATTAATCAATCCCTTCTCCCTTCAAAGCAATCTGGCTCATTTCCAGAAGGGGAACCCTAAATATAAGGGGGGATGCCTCCGTATAAATAGTACGTTTCTTTTTTTAAAAAAAGATACATTAAATGCTTGAGGTCGGGCTAATTCTAATGACACGATATCATTTCTATTGAAGGACGAAATGATTGTCTAAGACATCAGCTTTCAAGTTTATGTCGTAACGACTATAGTTTAATTAATTCTTACATGCTACACAAATTTGAGGAACTCTTTAGCGGTTGAAATTTCCGTTATTTTACATTGCTTACAAAATCCAAATTTAAGTAGGCTATACAATTTAAATACAAGCAGGTTTTTTTTATCCTTTCTGAGAGAGATTTTATTCAGTTACGAAATAATGTCGCATCCATACCAATAATTATCAGTTTAAATTTCCATATAATTGAAATGCTAAATAAATTTAAAGTAATATTTATATTAAATGATGGATCCTGGAAAAAAGATTGACAGAATGATCAAGAGATCTTGATCAAACTAACATAATTGTGATTTCTATTTTTTATAATTTAAAACATATAAATACCACTTAAAAATATATATTCCTTAAAACCAACAACAAAAAAAGATGCATTAAAGGATTTTTTGTTTCCTTTTTTAAAATTATACTCTCAAGAGTTAAAATAAAATGAAACTTTGAAAAAAGTACAATAATTAGTTTTCAGATTTGAACAATCAAGTGGATTAACATAGGTTATTTCCTTTCTAATTATTTCATGGATTAATTTTTTTTTACATATTTTATTTTATTAAATGATGTGCTTTTAAAAAGAACATTGACTTAAGGTTATCATTAGTACTTAATAAATGATTTTTAATGAATGAAAAAATTCCCTTCCGAATTGTTTAATACTCGAAAGCGTTTTTTAGAATAAGAGTGCATTTACTTATCAGAGGTATCTTAAGTATGCAGAAATTAAATTTGAGTATTAAAATGTAGTTAATCGCACTGGGTTATCCCACCTTTTACTTTTTTTTGGATCACAAAACCAGTATTTTTTTAAAAAAAATAACATTTATCGAATCAATCTATTCTAATTATTTCATGGATTAATTTTTTTACATATTTTATTTTATTAAATGATGTGCTTTTAAAAAGAACATTGACTTAAGGTTATCATTAGTACTTAATAAATGATTTTTAATGAATGAAAAAATTCCCTTCCGAATTGTTTAATACTCGAAAGCGTTTTTTAGAATAAAAGTGCATTTACTTATCAGAGGTATCTTAAGTATGCAGAAATTAAATTTGAGTATTAAAATGTAGTTAATCGCACTGGGTTATCCCACCTTTTACTTTTTTTTGGATCACAAAACCAGTATTTTTTTAAAAAAATAACATTTATCGAATCAATCTAAGACCAAACTTCAAACATTTCATTACAATGCTCGGAAAACATAAACTAAATATTTATAAAAAACAGTTACTGGTTTTGAGGTTTGAAAATGAAATTAATTAATAGCAGTAGTTGAATTTTCATTTTTTAAAACTTCATTGCATGAAAAGCTCTTAAAAATATTGACAGGATTAGAATTTTAACTTAATTAATGATTTAATGATAGAAAATTCCTATAGACCCGATTAATTACGCTTAAACACCTTCTTTTTAGTATTGTAGTTCTTTAGTATTCCTAAGATGTTTAGGTATTCTGCGATTGCCAAAAAAGGATTAGTATTATAGTTCATTTAGTTCTAAGGTATAATATTTTTAAGATTGACAGAAAATGAACGTAAAAAAAATAGTAAACTAAACAAAATTTGTCTACGTTCCTTTCTTTTTCTTTTTTAGATCATAAGAATTGCTATTTATAATATTTTATATTAAAAAACAGACATTTGAACCCTTCTTAATTTATTTCAGCAGATTCATCATGCGGCTAAAGCCTTTTTCTCATTTTTTGGTGCCTTCTATACTAAGTTTCGAATATCGGGTACTTGTAGAATTTTTTTAATCAACTTTCAAATGGAAGCAGAATAGTAATTAAAAGGCGAAAAAGCTGTCAAATTTATAATTGCTTGGAGAAAACAGTGGAATTTTATTTTCTGGAATTTTTTTTCGAACACCAGGTAATAGCTCTGTATGTCACACTGGGAAAACGAAGTAAGAAGTTAAGACATTAGCAGCATAAAATGCTTTTAATGGCTCTGAAATATTCTACTAACTATAATTAATGAGATAACCACCCTTTTCTGAAAATTACATGTTGTTGTTGTTTCTAATAACACTTGCCATGACCAAGATCACTGAAGCAGCTAGCGATTTTAAGCCGAATGAGCGTAACCTTTTTTTAAGTAAGGCCAACCAGGGCCACGAGTACGTTTTAGCTACACACATATCGCATTCTTTTGCACAGTCCCTTTTTACAGAGAGGGACATTCCCATATCTCACAGATAGAACAGATGGAGAACACCCATGCCCAAACCGAGACTCGAGCCTGGGATACCCCGATCACGGGAAGGATGCGCTATAGCTTGCAGGGACTTCGATGAAAACTATTTTAATCGCATTATTGCATTTTAAACTAGAGCTCTTAGTACATCTGAAGGAATGCTTGGATGTACTAAAGCAATGAAGGCCTTTCTCTGTTGGATTATCAGCACATCAAATGTCTTTTGTCATCACTATAAAGGGTAGCTTTGCGATAATTTCATAACCAAAAGTCATAGAATTTGAGCTCTGATAAGCTAAGTATTCAAGTAAACGGAAAATGGTATCTTATGTTTCTGTCATCAGTGAAAAATTGCTTAATTAACTATTTGATACATGTACCAATGTGTAAAGGGGATTCGTTCAGCTTAAAAATCGAGGTGTCTAAAATAATTTGTTGTTGCAATTCATGTATCGAGAAATATTTTAAAACAAACTATAGCTGAGCGAAAATCACGGTGCTATTCATGAGCTCAGTTATCGATGGCTCTTCAAAGAAAAATGCCAATTAGGAAAACAACTGTCACAACGTTGAAGAATGCAATGAAACTGGTTAGAAAAGATAAGGGATTTGTTTGGCCCAAATCCTGAAGTTATGAATGTTGACATTCTCATTTAGGTGAAAAATGGACTCCCATCCGTCTACACAATGCTTCATGGTAAATATTTGCTTACAATATTTCATATTGTTTCATTACTTAATAGTAGTGAGCCTTTGAATATTTTCTTTTTTTCTTTTTTCTTATATATAAAGCAAATTCGTTATTCTTCCCTAAACTATTACAAGGAATTCAATGTAAGCTTATAATTACTCATAATGACAACAGAAATTATTCAACTGGTCAACAAGATCAATTTTTCAAGTGGACGACCATATAATGACTATAATTGAAGATGATTCAAGCAAATGAGATTCAACTAAAGATAGATATTTTCTCTTACATGAAACTGTAATAAGATTATTTATATTATTACCATAGGGCCATTTTTTATGCTCTACGTACTTGTAAGACATTAAATACCTTGATAATTTAATCTTGGGAATTTTAAGGAAAACTATGGCTTCAAATTTCAATTTGTTTTACATTATTTTATTTTAATTCTTTATACTTTTAATTTTGCGTCATTACCAATAGTGTTTTCTAGGACCCATAGGGCTCCAATAACTTTTACAAACTTTGATTTATCTTAGCTTTCTATAAATACACAAAGAACCAATAACCGCTATAAGTATTTCTTTTGTGTACTCATACAGAACAAAATACTTTTACTAGTATTACCTTCTTGTATCCACTTTCTATCATTTGCAATAACCAATATTACTTTCGTGAGACAGTGATACAAAAATGATTACCAATATTAACCCTTCAAGCGGCTGGAACGTAGAAAGTCGCTCCAAGGTGTCTCTTGAAAACCGGCAGGAACGTAGAAATCTTCTCCAACGTGTCGCTTTAAAACCTCCAGGAACGTAGAAATTCTCCTTCCTCAAATATCTCTTAACACGGCTACCCCGTAGAAAGTTGCCATTGCTTTCCCCCCTTAAGGGTAATAAACGAGGTGGGAGATCGGCTTGTTAGAGGTCATTTTCTGGTTTCCGCTGGCAGTTAGAATGTGGGTGGTCCCTCCAATTAGTGGAATAGGAAAGCCCTCCTGAGAATAGGACATCACTTTCTTGTAAGAATTCGCGATAACAGGACCGATTGGTGATATGAGCTGTATACATTCTTTTTGGGCAAGCATTTACTACGCAAGAGAAGACAAATTTGAAAATTTTTGGATATAATTTATTATTTATTTTTGACTTTTTAAACTTAACTTTAGTAAAAGTGTTGTTAATTCTTTTTATAAAGGCTTTTATTTAATGTATCTAGATAAATATAGTTCTTCTTCTTTTTTTACTGTTTAATATTATTTTTTATTTTACTAAGTTAATGCATGTGTTATTTACTACTTTCCGCAAATCATATTTTTCTTCCTTTCCGGGGGGGAACAGATGAAAAAAAAACTGTTTCTTTTAAAAATATTTTAAAAAAATTGGGGGAAGTTATATATATTTATAAAATAAAGAAAAGAATTTAAAAAAACGATAAGAAATATTTTTATTTTTTTAAAAAATTATAAATATAAAAATATTTTTTAAAAATTATATATGTCAAATATACAATTCTATTATAAATACATATTTGAAATCTCTATAAAAAATCAAACCAAATTCATATGAGAGGAAGTTTTGTGTTTTGTGATGGACTACTAAAAGCATAAATGAAAAAAAAAATATATACAGAGAAATAATACGGATTATTAAAAAAGTTTAGTATATGAAATATATATATATATATATATATATATCTTTACATATAATAAAGGACAATGTGTGTGTGTGTGTGTTGGCGCTGTCCAAGACAGACCGTTCGACCAACAGCTACCAAATTTGGTACATGTATACCTAGGGTGCCGGGAATGTGCAACTCGAAGCCCCTTTTTTAATTTTTAGCTAAAATTTTAATTAATTAAAAAATAAGTTAAATTTTGAAGTTTTTCGCTATAACTTCCGAAAATATTACAGTACAAAATTGATTTTTGCATTAAGTTAAAGCTAAAAAAATAGCTTTTCAATGATACTGATGTTTTGACCTATAAATTAAAACTCTATTTTTAATGAATTTTTAAACATTCAGTTTAATCGTTTTTTTTCAACAATTTATTTCGCATGAAATAAAAATAAAATTTTATCTTCTAGAGGATATATAAAAAAAATCAGCTTATAATAATATGTTGCCAATACATTTCAGAAGTTCTGATTAAAAAAATAAGTTAATTACTACCAAAAATAAAACAGAAAAATATAACTTTCATCACGTGATTATATGAAATGAAATAAATAGGAAATGTCATATTTTTTAAACAATGAATGCAAGAACAAAATTTCTTGATCGTTTGCAATATCAAAATTATTAATTCAATTAAAGAATTAAAATGAATAAAAATACATAATAAAAATATATTATAAAAGTGTAACAGTTAAAACAGAAAAAGAATTTTTAGAAAAGCACCAAATGATACTCTTCTGAGAGCGATATTAATCATTTAAAAGTAAGAAATCTTAAACGAACTTGAAGATGACGTCATTTCAAAGAAACGATGAACAAAAAGCAATTGATAATAAGTAGAAATAAAATATTTTTGAATTCGAGATTTTTTTAAATTTTTCAAACAATAAGACATGTTTTGGGACTTTTACTTATGTGAAGGAGATATATTGTGCAAATCAAAGAATTCGCCTTCGTAATTCTAAATTATCTCCACATTTTAATGAATCATGCGAAATAAAAAGGCATCTGCTTTCAACGTTAAGCATACGCAATATTAAAGCTATACTGGTAAAACCAAGTCAGTTATTTGAAAACGCATCTTCTTTCAAACAAGCATACGATATAATTAATAATGCAACATTTGTAAAATCAGATAAAAATATTATTTGCCCGTATATTTCGGAGATATCAAACCTCTCTCACTAAAATAATATCATGTTCTCGCGTGAGAAAAAATAAATCAACTATCATTCCAAATTAAACATATAAAAATGTCATTTTCAGCACGTGTCTGCATAAAATGAAGCAAATATGAAACATGATATTTTTGGAAAATAAATGGATGGAAACGTTTTCTCTGATATTTTACTATACATATATTACTCATCCAATTAAACAGTTTTATTTAAGGAAAATATGGCTTAACATCTACAAGATATCTTCTGTAATCGGAGCCCAACAGCTAATTTCTTAATTTTTTGGGAGAGACATACATCTCTTATCAAATGGTCTAAGTGAAATATAAAATTAGTTGATTGAGAGAAAAAATGGTGATTAATTACGACTTTTAAATTTTTACATGTATCATCTGCTCTGTGAATCATATTTAACAAAATATTCTAGAGACAATAAGTCTTCCTTAAAACAAAAAAAAGTGGCACTCCAATAAATCAACCATCCAAGCTGATAAATCTATGAAAATTCCAATATAACTATTTGATAAAAATTGGCGATTTTAGATCACTTTATCAAGAATTCAAAGAAGCCAATCAGGGTTACTCTAGAATAATTGGTCTAGATTATGATAATGATGATTGTTCTAAACTTGTAATATTCAGAACTGAATAAATCAGCCAGATTTGAAGAAGACAGAAATGCTTATTTATTTATTTAGAAGTTGAAATATTAAGAATATTTTACAAATATGAATCTATAAGACCAAAGGAATTGAAATCATAATTTTTGAAATATATTTATAAACCTAAAAACAATATTATTGAGAGCATTTATATACATCTAAAAATAAAATTAAAAACTGAAGGTTTCAATTAATCTGTGAAATTTTTGCTGAATAATTCCTTGAGATCTTATAAATTATAAAAAAAAAATTACAATGTTTCAATTTCTGTATTGAACATAAAACTTCAATGTCGGACTATTCTGCTTTCAATTCTTAGTTTTATTTAAAGACTTGCTTCGATTGAGTAAAGATATCTTTATATTAATAGAAGCTTCATTTCCATTTTAATATAAAACTGAATTTTGCGTGCACCGATAGAAAATCAGAGAGAGACGCGGAGTTCAAAAATAGGACAGCTTACGGCCTATATAATAGTATAAGTGAATCATATGACTATCGAAATTTGAAGCTTAAAAAATATTTTGCTGAAAAACTTATTATGAGACCAAGTTAAAATTCATCGAACCCTTTTGTCCGAATAAATATTGACGAACCGGCTGATCGCCAAATGCGGCTAGTTTATAATAAATGGAAAATTATTATATAAACATTTATTTGTATTCAACAAAATTCTATTATTGAATTTCATATTGCTTTGAAGAACGAAATGAATAAATGTCCAATTATAATTAATAATAATGAATAATATTAATAATAATTAATTATAATAATTATTAATAATGAATAATATTAATAATAATAATTAATATCAATGAATAATATAATTAATAATGAATGAATGTCCAATTACAATTAATACTTTGCATTAAAACAAAGTTAGTCTTAGCTATTAATGCATTAAAGGCTGAATTACATACATTCTATTTGAACATATTACAAGGCTGCGCATTTAGAACTTAGTAATGAGTACTGATTTACATGAATACTTAAAAATTAAAGTAAATGAATGAATGCCATTCCAAATTAAAAATTACTACTTAACAGGTGACACAGTGTTTTTATATATCTGTAACATTGCTGCTGATAATCAGTACCATATAAATATTTTAAAATGTCGTCTTGAAGAAATTTTAAGCCTAAAAAAATAATTCTAGAAAGATTTGCTTAAAATAGATCTTATACTATAGTACCATGTTTCAGCAGATTTGGACATTATTCCTTACTATAAAAGGAAAGCAAAAAGTAGATGTAGTTTTTTTATATCCGTATTTTTCCAATTTAATACTTTTAATGATGGTGACAAATCGGATTTGTTGAAAAAGGCTTCAACATATTTATTTGTTTCTTCCATAATGTAACTTATCACTGTGTTACGAAAAAAAAATTCTGAAAAACATCATCGGATCATCTACGTCCCAAGAAAAATTTTTTACCCATGCACTGATAATAAGAGTTGAAGTAAATTGAAAATTTGGAGGAGCATTGGAAGGTCCTTGAAAGTCAATAGGACACCTACAGCGAGCTGGATTTAAAGTATCATCATCAGATTCACTTTCAGATTTAGAGTATTAATCTTCAGAAGATAAAATTAATTCATCCCAGTCAGAATCGTTAGAATTTAAATCCATATTAAGTTCAACAATTTTCGCATAAATATAATGTTAATTAAATTTAGTGCAAGAAATCAATAGTAAATTTCAGTAATATATTAAAAAAGCTGGATGATATATATTTCATTAAGATAATCAACACTTATTTAATTAAAAAAATATTCGTAAGGTCTACTCAAGTTCCCTAAGCAGTGCACTTCACTCGAGTTTCTAGACCATTCAAAAAGAAAATTATAGCCAGGAAAAATTAATAACATTTGGAATTAAAATCTAAAAATAAGAATCCTATTGAATGCTTACATAAGTCAAACTGTTATAAAAAATACCAATGAGAAATTAGAATTTGATCATATAACCAATATGAAAGCAGTGGCAGTTAAAAGTGATAACGGATTTATTTAGAGAGCCCTTTGCCCTCATGTGAAAGAGCTTTTTATCATGCCAGAACATGGTATCATTTTTGGGATGAGGTTTTTGGCATCAACAAAAATCCGTAAGTGAAAAATAAAAATTTTGTTATCTGCACGATTGATGTAAAATATACTTCAATTAGATAAATTAATACACAAATTTCCAATCAGTTAATTTATTTTTTTAGAGTTACAACGGAAAATTTTTAATTAAAATTTTTATCATGCTTTAAGAATTAATAATTTACGAAAACATTAGCTTTTGAATTTTTAAAAGATATTTGTGAATATTATTTTTGCTTTGATAAAAAATAATTACAAATGATAAGAAGATTTTAACATCAAGAGAACTCCAATGATGCATCTATGACTAGACCACCAATAATTTGCTGATTTACCACACCAGCATGATTCCCAAACCAGATTTTACCAATTAATTCTATAATGTAAAAATTCACAATCCTCTGTATTTTTTTATCCCAATCCTCTGTATTATTAAAGTATATTTTTTCTGTATATATATATTAATTATGATTTAGCACAATATTCAAATTTTTGTATTGCCATTTTTAAGCCACTTTTCTCCCATCTGAGTTTTATGACTGGAAGAAATGATCACTGAAATGAAAAACTCTGATCATCATTCACAAACTGGCAAAACTATTATAGATTCATTAAAATCTATAATTTGTTGTTTGTTTTATTTTAATTAATGGACTAAAATTTGTATCAAGTATTTTTATTATTTCAATGAACTAAAAACCTAATTTTTCACTCACGGTTTTTAAACGTTGAATTTATGATTACGTACTCTAGAGTGTTTTTTATTATTATTTTATTGAGCATCCATCTTTTGAAATTAACTTGCAGAGAAATATTGTAAATGAAATTTTTTTTAATTATCCAAACACGATGAACATGGAAGAAACGTTCTGAAAGGGGTAATTCTTAATTGGTCGATACTTGCAGCTAAGTCTCCTTTTTATCTACAAGATTTCACAATTTACTAAGTTTCACAAAAATTCATAATGTTGTAATTTAATAAAATGGGTACAATTGAAATTTTGATTCCATTGCTGAAGTTAAATGAAAAAAAAAAAAAAGGTTTTTAGCAATATTTGTTGGCAGAAAAATGCATGGATTTATGAAAATATTACTGCGCAAACTGTGAGCAATTTTTACAAATAATTGGGACAAGTTTAAGAATGATATAATAAATTGACATTCAAAATATTCACGTACTAAAAATAAGAATGAAATGATAATTTTTAAACGATATAAGCCATTTGAATAAATGGATGTATTATTATTTTTTCTTATTTCAATATTAAAATTAAATTTAAAAACTTATTATCTCAACTTACATCTTAATTATTTCAAAATAAGATAATAGGTCAAAAATATCTAAATTAATAATATTTTAATAAACATATTGTTACTAAAATATTTACTTGCTATACATTGACAAAAGATTGTTTTATTAAAAAAAACCGAAAAAAGAAATCCGCATTTTTATTTTAAAATTTTTGATAACAGCTATATATTTTCCAAAATGAACGTAGTATTTTTAATATTAAGTATTAAAAAAATATTAACAAATTTTTCATATTCTGTTTTAATCAGTCTATCATATATATCCTTTTATTTTAATTTCCAATGCCAAATATCCAGCAAAATGCTTAAAACTAAATATCGGGAAAAAAACTAAAGTAAGATTCTCTGTGTGTTGGCAAAAAGAAAGTATTATGTTCGTAATGCAATTTGATGAATGATAATTCCTCTAAATAATTCATTAAACAAATTTTTCTATTTTTTATACAAATTTATAAAATCATATTGCTGGATTTTTTATTGATTTATTTTTGAACAAATTCTATTTTCTGAAAACATTACAGATTAAAAGAGAAGCTCTTAGTTCTCAGAACGAAAACCAAATTCTTATCTGAAAAACCGCATGGTAATTGCTCTGCCCTCAAATTACAACTTGATTTATCACTCGACACTGTTCACAATCTACCGCTTTTAGGAGAACCTGAAAGTCCAGACCCAGGAAAGTTTACCCCACGGGGTTAATTGCCGGGGGAAAGCAAAACGTACCCTGCCGGTTTAGGAACGTTCTGACAATTTCTTTTCTTGTAAATTGTGTTAAACCTTTATTTTGACCGCTGCCGTTTTAAGAACATTCTTACTCTAGACAGCCGACGCTCGATGGGTTAAATTCATATGAATTCACACGCATTTGGCGAATTTCCCCTTTGATAGTTAGAATTCAAAATTTATTACCAACATTATATTCGTGTATCAGTAAGAATGTCATGGTTTGGTATTTCTACTCTAACTGAATCGATTTTATTTAGTAGCGTTCACCACATTTGGTGGATAAATAAAAAGATTTTCCTTAGATAGATAGAGATCAACATTCGATATTGAACTATAACTTTGATGGAAATATCATATTCGAAATTTCATATGCCTAACTGTTTCAAATTTTCAGTTATTAAATTCTTACTTACACATAATTAGAAAAACAGTTTTCTCAATAAGAATTGATTGACATTATTAAAGAAAATTCAAAGAGTTGCAATTGCGTTTACGAAGTACAAAGACAAAAAATTTCGACAATAAAGGCTTTATTATACTGAAATTTCATATAATTTTTTCATAAACAGATGAAAGTTTTCCATAGTTTAAAGGAAAACAGTAGATATAAAGATATTAATTGAGAAGAACTACATTGAAATTATTAAGTAATTAAATGTACCAAAATATCTAATGCATCTATTATTTGCGATACTTGAAATTAAAAAAAATATTCCGCTAGAAAAATTAAATTTTAAGTGCAATAAAAAGTTTCCTTAATATTATAAACTACACAAAAGAATATACTAGATAAAAATTTAATATTATACCCGTTCAGTATACTATTTCTTTTTTTATTAGAAATTTACCTCCTATGTTATCATGTGATAAAAATTGAAATATGATCTCCGAAATGCTTTCAAATTAATATCGATTTGCATTCAAAATTTCTCACTTTTAATTATTATTTTTCATGAATTAAGAAATATTCGATTTAGTAAGAATTAAAAATCACTCTTCTGTTTGTAACAAAATATTGCGTTCCTTTGAACCGAGTTATCAGTTTCATGAATAACTTACTGATCACAATGTTAATCAATAATTTCCTTTTCAATTTTCCAGTTTTCAACAAGACGATACGAAAAATAGTTTGCAAGATAACTCCAAAATCAAATCACCAAAAATTCGAAGCAAGATCTTTGCTTTTCGAAGATATTGTTGAGTTTTATGTCAAATAAGATAGAAAGAAAAATTATATTGCGAAAAATATTTGAACATTACAAGACAAGAATTATAAAATGGTGAAATAGATTTGATAGAAGAATAAACAATAAAAATTATGTAGTCGAAATGACTGAAGAATATACCATTTTCAAAATTTTCTATAGTTTTGGAACATTAGGGTTAAAAACCGATAATGCGAGAAGCACTTTTTATGTTATTTCTGTAACTTTTACTTTTTTTATTTATATCTTTTTATTTTGAACGCGAAATACTTAATTAAAACATGGAAAAGTTTTCGTTGCTCAAAATCTCTGCTATCTTACATTTCCAAATATCTGACATTATTTGCTACGACGTATTTCACATATTCAAGAATGATTATAATTGCATATTTATTAAATGAAATGCTGGAGTCTTGGCATAGGGGTAGCGCCTTTTTCTTATGATCTGGGTGTTCCGAGGTTGAGTCCCGGTTTGGGCATGGTTGTTTTTCTGTGCCCTATCTATTAGGGGTGGGAGAATGTGCCCCCTGTAAAACGGGACAGTGTAAGGGTTTGTGATGAGAGAGGAGCAAAAGTCGTACTCATTGCCCTGGTTGGTGCTACTACAAAACAAGAGACGCTGGTTAGGCTTAAATCGCTGAATACCTCAGCGAGAATGGCCATGTCAAGTGCCATAAGAAACAACAACATTAAATGAAATAAGAAATTCAGAACAGGTAAAGAAGATGGAATCTGCACGTTGCCAACATCGTATAAACTGTATCGTAAAATTATTTACTTGCACATTTCAAGTTCAATGATTACAATATTGTGCAAGAATATTGCATTGATTCAGAGTACTTTTAATTAGATTTGATTTAGTTATAGTAATTTTACATTTTAAAGCAAAAGTAGGGCTATTTTGCGAGGGATCTCTTAATTTTTAGCCACGATCAGATGAACGAGGACAACACCTGTACTGGCAACCACCTATCCACACCCCATCACATCACAACACATCTACTGCAAGAGTTTGGCCCGGATGGAATTAAGGGGCATCAGACCCGATTACACGACGGTTCTTCGCTGGAATCGGGTCACGAATCCGAAATCTCCTGTTTCGAAACTGAAACCTTACCACCATGCCACAGTGTCCCTAAAGCACTTTTAATGAAATAATTCTTAAGTATTAAGTGCATGCAAATTTATTGGTCAAGATAATGCTTCTTTTCATCTATATTTTTATCAAAAAACGTGTAAAAGTGTCAATTATTTTCTTCTATTATTGTTTTGCAACAAAACATATTTAGTTTTCCCTAATCTGATCCATCAAGTGACAGAACACCTGAATTTTTTGATTTACATCAATAACAAATAACGGGTCCTCCAATATTTCCTTTTAAAATATAGTGTTTTACATATACTAACGTTATTGGCCGAAAGAATACTATCTACACAAATATTTTCGCTCATTATTTCTCGATTCATAATTCTTTACATAAATCTTTTGCGAGTTGCTGGGATATTTCCCTTCTTTAAATATACTTCTTCATTATTCTTCGCTTTGTCTCGGTATTCTTCCCAGTGATTGTCTCGGTATTCTACTTAATTTACATTTCTGCTCTAGTGAATTCAGCTGACGGTAAGCTAAGGTATGTTGCGAGTTGCGCCCTTTTTCGCCTACATTTATGCAACGAAACCAAAGAAATCAGTAAAATTCTCGAGAAATGCATGAAACCATAGAAACGTACTCCAGTTTATCAAAGGCTTACATTTTTCTTCTGCTGGAGGTTTGGTAATATATCGTTTACTTTTGCTGCAAGCGGATACGTTTCAGTCAAGCTACGTGAATCATTTTCAGTTACATTAATATTATGCTGGGAAAAACGAAATCCATTATTATTTTACAGCCGTCTACCGAGAAAATAATAGATTTCTTTTTCCATTATTTTCAAAAATTTCATATGGATAGATATCCATTATTTTCTCAGTAGAATAATAGGGGATTTCTATTGTAAAATAAGTGTAGATTTCTTTTTTCCGCAACCTAACAAACACATATCTTCAAAGAAAAAAATTATCCTATTTCTAGCATTGTCAGCCTATGTAATAACATTCAATCAAGCCAATTTCATTTTAAGGTCACCTTCAATGAGTCTCCTTAGTTTTTTTTCTCTTTTTTAGCAAAATAATTTGCTAATATAACTATATTAAAGGATCAGAAGAAGAAAGTGGTAACATTTCATATGGTCTTTATTTTTCATTTAATTATTTATCTATCTATATATATACACACACACTTTTTCCTTCTTCATATCTTAAGAAAATCGACATTTGTCTTTTTTATCTTTTGAAATTACACTCTGCAATACTTTTGCAAAAATAAGCATTCTATCTTAGATCAAACTAAGTTTCAAATGCGACTCTTGGAATTTTCAGAAGTATTCTAAAAAAACCTTATTAAACTATTCAATTAAATATTCAAAATTACATGAGGAAATAGAAATATTTTATTACCAGTTTGGTTTAAGTACAGTGACATGACAGTAAATTGTTCTATCATGGGTATCTATCTATATGGGATTGTTTTTATGTTCAAATAACGCTTTTTAAATTAACATTACATGCACTATTTAATGATAAAGTCTTAAAAATAATCGGTGCTTTAGGTCAAGAAATATAAAGATTCACATCAGCTTTAAATGGAATATTTTGTTTTCTTGGTTTCATTTATTTTTTGAGTTTTATTTCTTAAAAGTTCTCAGATGGGAATACCATTTCGTAGAATGAATTCGAGTCAGAACTTTTAAAGATTTAATATTTCAGGAAAGTAAACGTCTATTCCGTTTCCCATAACAGATTTCAAGCCGTCAAACACGAGGCTCTTAGGATTTTTTATTTGTTTTTTGAAGTCGAGTCTACTATAAAATATATAAAAGTTATTTCAGAAATTTTCAAATTCTTTACCTTTAAAACTTAACATTACTTTTAAAAGCTTTTGGACTGGAAAAGGTAAACAACCCCAACAATTTTCTTTTAAACGAGAATATTTGTTATTTATATATAAAGAGAACAAATTTAAAACATCAAATATAAAACATCCAATCAACTGAATTATTATCTGCTTGGATAATGGAGGAAACTAGTTCTTCATCAAAAACACTCATAGTTATTTTAACAATAATTTTTATAAAAGCTCATGACTATTAATTACTAGTTAATAATAAAAAAACTAAATCAATTCGAAAAAAGTAATGTTTTTTTTAATTTCGTCGTTATTGAAGAAATTTCATACCATATTAAACCATATCTCTTATCGATGAATTTGATTCTTCAGAATTATCATATTTACCTTATATTTCTTTGAATCAATTTTGAGAACGATGCATTATTTTTTTACTAATAGAAAGAGTTCTATTTCTTTCTCAATGTTCTCAATAAACCGTCTTAATAAAAAAAATCTCTCGATAAAAATTTCGAATATTTTATAATTTTTATATTTTTTTTTATTATTATGTCAGAACAGGATGCTGTTTTTGAGATGATGTCAAATCAGCTTTTCAGCTTTTGATGAACATCTCAAAAAATCAGCTTTTTATAACGCGTTGCCATCGAAAGTTACAAAAGCTCTGAATGAAAAAAAAATAAGTTAAAGACCAAAATAAATAAAACCTAGAAAAATGTCATTTTGAGAGCACGTGATCATATGAAATGAAATAAATAGGGAATGTGATATTTTTTTTAACAATCAATGCGAAACAAAGTATTTTGGATCGTCTGCAATACTAAAGGAACTCATTCAATGAAACGATTAAAATGCTTAAAAATATAATTTAACTTGCGCGAGCACGTGGTTCTTGGCCGTTCAAGATATGATGTTTTGACATGATACATTGAAATATGCATAGCAGATTTCCTTTTTATCTGTATTTGATTTTATTTATTTCACTTTGCAAAGAAAGATTTTCTAAAATCAATTTCACACCCAATTTCTTCAAGGGCTCTGCGATTTTGTATAATTCCATGTTTCCTATTACATTACAATAATTTCAAAATTCAATTCCTTTAACCGATTTAGGCTTGTTAATTTTAATTCCGTGTGCCATTGAGGTATTCACCATATTTTCTCAAACGAATACGAATTCCTTACACAGACGCACAGTTTTCCGTCAGAATAAATGCTCATCTGCTCCTAATAGCGGCATTAGTTTCATGCAACACGGTCTGCGGCCTTTACGCAATTAACAGCGTTCACTCTTAGCTTGACATCACATTCAGCGCCATTCGCTCTCGCAAGCCTCGTAATAAATGTGAAAGGCTTGCTAATGGCTAATGGCTCACGTTTTAGGAAGGAGGCAGAACAATATTACGCAATATCACAATCCTTTGACTTCAAAATAGGGCTAATGATTGCAATTTTTCATGACAATTTACGATATGCAGATATTTACTGAATTAAAAATGAACATGACCATTTATTAAAAGTTTATTACAAATCTTTTGACAGAATTCTGAACAACTTAGGAGAATTAATAAGTTGTTATTCTTGCGTTTCTTAAAATATCAAGTTTATGGAATAAAATGTCTGATTAATTTTCTGAAAATGGCTTAAATATGTTTTGAGTGAAATTCCAAATAGTTTCCTTAGTAGTTAGAAATACCGATAACCGCTTTAACATTTTGACACATTTGAATTTCACAGGTTTTTTTGTACTTATTTTAGATTATTTTTTTTGCATTTATCTTTTAAAATAAAAAGACAATCCTCATGAAAGAAAAGTTATGCTTTTCCCAACCTCTAAGAAAATTCTGAATTCTTCAATTTCAATCTATATAACTTATGATAATTGCTTTTAAATTAATATAAGAGCCAACGTATAACATACAGACTTACAGAGTAAATGACATATATATATATATAGATTAGGGGTATAAGATACCACCAGAACCATCTTCCCATTTATAATAACAATTATGCGAATCAAATATTTTAAGATAATGAAGGAAAAAATCCCAGGTTTTCAAACAAATGTACTATTTATAACCAATGCATCTATATGTTTTTATTTGAAAAAAGATGTTAAAGACAACGCAGTATTATTATTATTTATTTAATTTTAATTTTATATGTTTTAGATGATCTCTTGGTAATTTTTAGCCTTAGATATCATCATAAAATCAGCTATTTTCAATCGTTTTTAACTTGTTAACTAATCAAAGTAAATCATATATGTTCATTTTCTGAAGATAAATGCTAAAACAAAGCGAAATATGAAGTGTAGAAATTATCGTTAATTCATACTCCCGAAAGAATGTGGAAATTAAAAAAATATATATAACTTGAATTAAATCCGTCAACACTGAAACAATAAAAAAAATACGTTAAAACACTTGCGTAGGACTTGGTTTGATTCCTGAGATATTTGATATTAGATATAAAAAGATAAAAATTTAATTAAAAATGATTTCGCGAATAAAATATAGTTTTTGTAAAAATAAAAGTAAATAGTTAAAAGCATTTATTAACTTTAAAGTAACTCATAAGAGAATGAAAGGTTCTCAACATTTAATCTTAATAAAAACTAATGTTTACATTTGCCTTTTAAGGAAAGAGATAAACAGTATCTTTGGACCTAATTAATTCTATTCAAACTGAAATTTAAATAATGATTCCTTAAATATTTTATACTTTATCTTTTTAATTAAAATCATGCATCTGAGATCATTTTAAAAGGAATGTAAAGTTTTAATGAAAGGGATCTTTGAAATTAAGGAAAATAACGTTGACTCAGTATCATAGAATTTAAAGGGGGGGATCAGGTTTCCAAATCGTAAAATCTCTTAAAAACATCTTTTTTAAAAATTTGAAAAATTGTAAAGAAAGCTTGAAGTATCTTTCATTTATAAAATAAATGTTACTAAGTCTCAAAAGTTTATACGACGAAGTACTTCTACAAAAGGAATTGGTACTTTAAAAAAATCGATACCAATAAAATTAAGAGTTTCCTTTAATACGAAGGGCATTTTTAAAATTAATTCTCTACTAGATTAAAATTTATTTTTAAATGGATTTTAACGATTAAAGTGGTATTACCTAAATGGAATTCATGCAATTGATTAGGTAATGAGCAGTTTTTTACATCCATGTATTTGACTCAAAAATAAAAGAAAAACTAAAAGTTTATGTTTGATAAGAAGATACGGGAACACAATATTAGAATGTCAATATCGATTTGAAATTCATTGCTCTGTTCATCAAACAGATCTTTTTGCAGTATTTCAAACCTGAAATTGGAAAAAGACTATAATATAATAAATCGTCATTTACATCTTTTCAAGGATAGTCTAATTTTATTGAAGGCTCTTCTAAAATTCAATTCAGAGAATAGTTTAACAGATATTAAATATCTGGCGAATGGTAATATCTCTGGATTTAATTCCATATTGACATCAATGGTAATGAATTAGCTGATAATCTGCTTCCACCTATATGTTGCAATTAAATCTGAAATTAACTATCAGCTTTGATGATAGGAAAGAAAAACCACAACTCATGTTTGTGAAATTCTCATCGATGAATGTTAATCAAATAAAATAAAAATTATAAAATATAAATTTTATTATCTTCACGAGCATCTCAAAATATCATCTTTTTATAACGCGTCACCATGGCATTTACAAACGCTCCAATTTTAAAAAAAATTAGTTAATTATTACAGAAAATAAAACCTAGAAAAATGTCATTTTGAGCACGTGATTATACGAAATGAAATAAACAGGAAATGTGATATTTTTTTATAACAATCAATGCGAGACAATTTTTTTGGATCATTTGCAGTACTAAAGTGATTCATTCAATGAAACGATTAAAACGAATAAAAATATAATTTAACTTGCTCTAGCACGTGGTGCTTGGCTGTTCAAGAAATTATGTTCTGAGAAGATATATTAAAATATGCATAGCAGATTTCATTTTAATCTTTTTTATTACTCTTTTTATAGTTTCTGTAGATGTTTATTTATAACAAAAAACATTTAAACCTTTATTCAAGTAACTGAAAACTGTCTTTCTTTTAAAAAGAACCGCTTTCGTCTCTACAAATATTATTTTCTTAGCTATATCCTCTATTTAGATATCTTTTTAACTCTTATCTTTCCTATATTTAGATATTTGTTCACAGAAACCCATATAATGTTGATATAAAAAGCTCCATTTCAGATTTACTTTAACAATAACAGTGTTTCATTTGCTTTTTTAAGTATAAGCGATGTACAGTAAGACCCTGTAGCAAGTGAAGGTCGCGGTACGAACCTGCGACGTTTGAGCCAGTAGCCGAG
>JAOUZG010019048.1:78891-111995 GCA_026289955.1 Argiope argentata | reverse complement strand
GACCCTTCAGCTCGAAGGATATTATCTAGCTGATAAGGCTGACGCTACAACCCCGCTTAACGCTGTTTCGTTTAGCGCTGTTTCGGTTTAGCGTTCTTTCATTTCAACCCGGGGATTCCACGAAATCGCTCGCAGCATACGGGGATTCCACGAAATATTATGCAGCGATAGGTTTCAAATACATATCCGAAAGAGTGTACTTGTATTTCTTGTTTGGTGCGGTATTGTACTGACATATTTTTATCATTGGAAACATTTGTTGACATTATTGTAAGTAGGTATTAATTTACATATTTAATTCTATATTACAGTGTCAAATATTTTGATCTTTAGTTTTTTACTATGGGTGATAATGAAAAAGAAAAGATAGCAACCAGAAAAGGCATTTCACTCAAAACTAAAATGGAAGTCATTGGAAGATTAGATTCTAGTGAATGTCAAACTTTAATTAGTGCTTCATTGAATTTGCCAACTTCAACAATAAGGACCATCATAAAGAATAAAGAAAAAATACTGTCATCGGCAACTGCAACTACGTCAAGCTCTGCAACTAGAATTACCCCTTCTAGAAATAATATCATAGAGGAAATGGAAAAACGACTGTCTATATGGATTGACGACGAAATTGACCGCAATATGCCATTAAGCTAATCTATCATAATGGAAAAAGCTAGAAGAATTTTTAATTACATTCAGGCTGAGACAATTGACAAAAGGGAAACTTTCGTTTCTAGTCGAGGATGGTTTAATAGATTTAAACATCGAAATAACCGTCACAACATAAAGATTACAGGAGAAGCAGCAAGTGGTGTACAAAAGCGGCGGCTGAATTTCCAGCGATATTAAAAAAAAATAATGAAGAACTTTTAAGAGAACAACGCAAAAGAAAAAGGCAAACAACATTAGATGCTTTTGTCACAAAAAGGCAGAACACTGAAAACGCGGAAGGCTAACTAAATATGACTGGCTTAGAATTTTATTTGTTATTTTTTTAGAATATTCGTTTTATTTATATTTTGTTTTTATTTTTGCAAGAAATAATAATGTGGTATTAATTTGGGCTTTAAAAAAATAAATGTTTGGTTTTATTTTTATTAAAAAAACATACTTTTTAAATTTAATACCTAACCAATTTCCTAGCCATCTTCCCCTAACCCCAATATTTACATGTAAAGATAGCCTCGTTTAGCGCTGTTTCGCATTACGCTCTACTTTGATGGAACGTATCCCTCGCGTTAAGCGGGGTCTTACTGTATAACATTTACGGAAAGTTGTCAAAACAATTTATCTTTATAAATACAAATATCCACTAAAAGCTTAAACAGTTTTAAAAATATCACATTCGATTAAGTGAAATTCTGTATTCTGTCAATTTCACTTTTATTTTAAAAGTAACATTTCCATTTAACAAAAACATTTCTGGGAGAGAGCTTTAGTTAGAAAAAATAGGGAATCAATATTTTATGAGTTGAAGATCTTAGTTCATTTTTTTATAAGATTTCAAAAAATTGAACGGAATGTTCTTGGAATTTTTAGATTTTTCGTTTGTTTGAAAATAACGGTTGAAATTATTTCTGTTTATAAAAAGTATGACTTAAAATCGTTTTGATATAGGCTAATGAAATTTGATATGCCGATAATCAAGTATGTCACGTTGTAGATTTATATAAAATTTTGAACTAATTTAATTCACAAGATGCAAGTTTATTCGAATGCAAGTGAACAGCATTATTACAGAAAGTAAAGAGTCAGATAGATAATCTAAATCGATATTTTTTTCCTCCAGATTGATAAAACTGAAAAAACAGCATAGATTTACATAAAATTCAAGCAAAGTTCGTCAAATCGTTTTTATTTGCTGAATAAGCTTTTCTCTTTTATGTTTATTAATTTGCCAACAAAATTTTTATCATGAAAGAACATGATGTTGCTTTGGTTTGAGGTTTTGGAAGCCTGAAAATGAACAGGCTGAAAATTGTCGATTTATCGCTTTTGGGGCCTCAATTAACCACTTTTAGGGTTTTTAGAAAATATAAATATATTTGTCACATTTAGCGACTTAGCACGAAAAAAAAGTTACATCTTAGTGCAAATGTTCTCGAATATAATCTCTTGGTTCGAATGATTCTCGATATATCGACGCATGCGTATTCTGACAGTCACATGATAGTTACACACCTGTTTAAACTGTTTAATGACTTAAATAATTTAGGACTTACAATATCTTAAAAATGCTTATGTTCGCACATAACATGAAATTGGAGATTGCAGACTTTAATAAAAAAAATTTGTCTGTCTGCTTTCGCATCCAGGTAAAGGCGAAAACTCAAAAGTGCAATAAATAAAACTTGATAAACGATTTTTAAATTAAACTGCAGTTCTACCACGAATTTTATTTTCAATCGTTATGATAGAAAGTTTAAAATTCATATTCAATTTTCTTCGTTACACTACAATAAGCAAAGCACTCACCTGTAAGGCTCTGAAAATAAAACTTTGAGCAGTCGTGATGATTTCAAATTCCACAATGATTTGGTGTCTCATGACCAAGATTCACAATTTTTATATATGATGGGGAAAGGGGAACAATTTTATTGACGAGTATGAGAGTAAGTTTCAGGGAAACTACTCTCGCTGAATTGAATTTATTATCCAATATAAAATTATTTATTTAAATAATGTTTGTAAGTTAGCTAAGATTTAGGAAATTCACCAGTGCTACTGGGATTTTTTATGTTTAAAAGAATAAATATAAATTCGCTTCTTAAATTAAAGTGGAAACAAAATTTCTTTTTGTGTCAAATGATTTACCATCCGTCTTTCAATGAAAGCTACGCAATCTGGTCTGGTCTAAATATAAACAGAACGGAAATGTTAAAGTTGCCACATACAAAGTGTGTCCTATAGTGAAATATATTGTCATAAATATAGGCATCAAGTACAATTAAGATAAACATGTGGACGACGCTATGTCATAAAATGAATGTTTATAAGAAGTATTTTTAAATCTTTTTTTTTTAATTTGATATTGTGCTAAGATGTTGTTAAAATATTTGTTTTGATTTATATTTTTGGAACACATTAATTAAACCTCTCAAAAATCACATTTGGATCGAAAGATTAAAGCGGAAGAGTGCATTCTAATATTATTTTCTAAATTTTTAAATTAAATTTTTCAATGACACATAATCAGTCATACTAAATTATGACAATTTTTTTGTGTGAAGGGGGGATTTAATATTTTGAAAACAAAATAATTTCAATATAAAATTATTGATAATTAAAAATTGAAACAAGTATTATGTATAAAAACAAATTCAATTAAACTCTTACAAATGTTTTTATTTCGAAGGAAAAACTGAATATTTCATATATTATAAACTCCAAGTTACAATTTTTGATTTTAATTCCCGATTATAAATCTTAGCACACACTTGAGAACATATCATAATAATATATTTGGTATATATATTGTTATAATGTATTTGGGAAATATTTTTAAATTTATTGAAAACATATTTCAAATGCATTTAAATTTAGCAATAGTTATTTATTATGTATATATTAAATTAGCAATAAAATATTTAAAGTTCTTGGGAAAAAATTGAGAAAAAAAATCAAATTATTAATAATCAAAGGTTGTATAAAAAGCAAATTAAAGCATATATTTATAAATATTCTCATATAGAATAAATATTATAAGATGTTCACATTTTATAAATTACAGTCTATAATTTTCTAAATGTACACCCTGTCAGAGAACATATTTGAGAATAAAATATTAATGATAATGCGTTCGAATTTCAATTTGGTTAGTAATTGCGGAAACTTCTAAAATTCCCCAGACTGTAATATGATTGTTATAGTTCTAAGTCCATTTTATTATGATTGAGATTCTTTCTCCCTTTTCCACTTTCATTTATTTCTTTTTTTCAATATTGCAAAATTATAGTTATTCGAATTCTTTGATTAAGCTACGAATTCTTTAAGATATTATCGAATGCAATTATATTCTGAAAACAAAACCATTTTTGGAAAACCTAATTCTTTTCCGAATTCTTTTTAAAGCTCAATGACTGTGAGAGTCATTTAGAGAAACACAGAATCAGTAACTTCGAGCCATTTGCCATGAAGATACATTGCTCAATAAAGGGGCCATAATAGCGAGAGCCAAGAATGATGTTTAACGTGTTCTGTAGCAAAGCGAAAATAATGTTAATAGCTTAATTGTCATCGAGGGTACTATTTGTGAAGAATTTTTTGTTGCTTCGGAGCAGATGGGATTTAATTTTTCGGACGAACATATCGACTAATCTGAGGAAATTGAGTTGGTAGAAGAAACATATGTTTCGAGATCACGTGCTAGGGACATAATTTGTTCCAAGTCTATGGTCCTTAACCGAGTTATTTCTTATCATCGATCTATTGTGGATTTCTGTAGGTACTCATGATAGTATTCGCTTTCATCTTTTACTCAAGCATAAAAGAAAAAGTAAAGAAAAATAAGTTTGCATCTTGCAAATTCTTTGTTTTCAATAACCTCAAGGATTTTCTGAAGTCAAACTTAAGCAGTTTCTTAATAGATACTTCAAGAGATTTTCAATCATATTGCCGCTAAAAGAAAGACGTATCACACAACTGCCGTGGACGAAAGGTAAAGTACGATCTTGCGCGACGCTGAAGGTCGCAGGTTCAAAGCTCAGGCAAACGACATTGCGACTCTCTTTTAAACGCTTGACTGTATTGTATTTTATGTATCGTTATTTATTTGTTATTGTCTCAGGAGTTTCTCGAACTTTCTAGAAACTTCTTTATATTTCCTGAATCTTCTGTGAAAGTATAAATACGAAAGTACACGAGCAGTTAGTTTCAGTTTATCTTGACTGCATGTTGGGAGCTACGGAAAAGCTAATAAACTTAATCTTGTGTTTCTTTGTGACTTTTTATTCCTTGCATCTTCATGACAATACTGTTGTTGTTGTTGTTACTTATGGCACTTGGACAAAGCCTCGCTGTTGAAAGCATCAGTAAATTTAAGCCTAAAAAACGTCTCTTGTTTTCGAAGTAGCACCAACTAGGGCCAAGAGTACGACTTAGCTACACACACACACAACACACTTTCACTTCAAACAGCCCCTTTTTACAAAGGGGTACATCTCACAGACAGCACACAGAAGAATAACCATGCCTGAACCGGGACTCGAACTTGGGACTCCCAGAACATGAGGAAGACGTGCTACCTCTGAGCCAGAGAGCCGGCTCGTGACAATACTTATCAAGCGCCAGTGCAAAATCAAAACGAATAGGAAATTTAAGGCTAATTACTTTAAATAAGAAAATCGTCAGAAACGTAAAGCTTTCACCATTTAATTTGAACTCGTATAGGTTGTTACAAGAATGACAATGGGTATACGTTTTGATGAGGAGCAAATCGTTGAAATGCCGGGGATGAAATTTCATAATAATTATTTTTAATTATGCGAACTGAAGCTCAAAAACTAGATAGAATCAAAGGAAATTAAATGATATGGAAGCAATGGTTAAAAAGGAAAAGTCTGCAATCTAGATACTGTGAAGTTATAACGATATAAAAAAATCCTCTCGGTAAACTGGAAGGCAAAGAAAGATATCTTTATATCTAAGTTTCGATTTGGCAGGATGAATTGCAGATATTTTAAATAATCAATGTTGGAGCTTGAAAATTATTTTTCAGTTCCAAACTTCTGAGATATTTCAGAAATAATGGAAAATTGTTCGTCTTAATGAGAAGATAATTTGGATATGTTTTCCCCATTTTCAGTAATAAAGAAGTTATAGCGAAATTAAAATTTCACCCCTCCTCATCAACATTTCCCTCTATTTGAGCAAGATGGACACTTTTCGAACTCATCCGAGATTTCTATATTTCTAACAACCTATTTCAAGGCATCTAAATTCCAAACAAAATAGTTCACAAGATAACATGGGTAAATCGTGATGCTCATACAGTAATAGATAAACTTTTGAAGTAAGGACGGTTGTGAGTTCTAAAGATCATGATTGGTAAAGAACTGAAGAAATTTTCTCCTATGTACTATCATGAAAAATATTGAAATAGGCAGCCTTCCTATAGGGATCTGCCTAAAATTTGTAAATGGAATATACCAATTTAAAAAAGGTAAATTCAAAAAGTTTAACTTTGAAGTTGATATTATCATATATAACAGCGTAATAAAATTTGGTAAATACATAAAGTGAAGCCAATTCTTATCAGTATATTTGTTTTCGTCTTGCTACATCTTTTCGAGAAGCAAAAAATAAAAAACTTATTTATACTAAATAAAAAAAAATTAAGTACATCTTCAATTTATTTTCATACTTCTAAACAGTAACCATATAAATAAAATTTCATGATTTTTTTACAAACATGTAATAAAAAAATTAAAATAAATAAGCTATAAAATTAATGGAAACATAAAATTGTATCTATAGAAATTAAAATAATAAACTGACATTGTAAGTTACAAAATTGTATCTATAGAAATTAAAATAATAAACGTGACATTGTAAATCTCTCAAAAAAAGTTCTTATAAGGCAACAATATGACAACCAATAAAAATTTAAGAGAAATAAAATGTAAGAAAAAAGTATATCAATCAGTTACAGAATTTCCTACAATTTTAAGATTCTTTATAAAATGATAAATTAAATTATTGCATATGTATTAAAAGATTATACGAAAAACAAAAATAAAAAAAAATGCCAAGAAAAGACGCTTATTTTCAACGTTGGCAAAATAGCAAAAACAGCAAAATGCAAGTAAACAATGAAATAGAATTATCATTCCTAAAAAGACATCGAATACAAAGATATTTTTAAATAACAAAAAAGGATTAAAAATAAACTGATATCACTGAAAAGCTAAATTTTTAAATTTTAGGATCGGGTAAAAATTCTTATTTGATAATTCTTTTTCGAAGCTATGCTAGATAAACATGATATTTTTTATCGTTATTTCGCCATTTCCAAAGAGGTTTGAAAACTTTATAATAGCTTTGTTATTCTAAGTGCCCAAGAATAATACTTCAAGTTATGGTAGAAATTTCAAATAAATTCATAGAAAAATTTGCATTTGCTATGTATATATATAAACTGACTTGTCGTTTATATATGTGTAATAACAATATTTACTTACTAAGATAGGTGGAAAAACCTTTTACGGTCCTTTCACCTCGCATCGCAGAAATCGCCATTCGACGGTTTCTGTTAACATTTCATTGAATTTTTTTAGAACCTGTTTTCAAAACTGAGGTTTTTGCACATTTATTTTTGTGAGAGTTATCAGCAAGTAATACATATATTGTAAGTCCTTTTTATAAACGAGTATAATAGCAAAAATGCAAGAAATACAATTTTTATTGGTTAAAATATATAACTGCGTTGGTTAAAAAGGGAACTTTTCAGTATAGTTGTTTGGAGATTTAAGTTTTTATGACATTTAAGATTGATAGTAGCCATTCTGTATGCTCTAACGTCATTGTGGTTAGTTACAACAAACCGAAATTTCTTGCACACATTTTGTAAATCGGATAATTATATCGCAGAATACAAACGACTTAAATATATGAAATAACTAAATGTAAAAACTTGGAAACATCATTTAAAATTTTAAAACGCAGTTCCTTTAAATATTTCGATATTACAGTCAAATCCGAATAAAACTTGCGTTTCAAAATAGTAATAATTTGTGGTAGCCTTTTCTAATCCGGCTAATCTTCTGCCTTGCGTTGCTCGAATCCGGTTTTTCAGTTTTATATTTTTCCATATTTGAATATCTATTTGATTATTGTAACCATTTACATCTACCATTTGTATACGCATCTTTGCTATGGTATTCAGTGTCGCAAGATAATGTTTCGTAAAAAACTTTCGTTAAAATAAAACTATTTTCTGTTGATGATATTTCTATTATAATTTCTCAGAAAGTTCTACTGCTGTTTTTCCTTTTGGTCTTTGTCATGGGCAAACTTGCTGAGGTATTTAGTGACTTAAACGTAATAAACGCCTCTTGTTCTGTAGTAGCGCCAACTAGATCTTAGAGTACGACTTTTGCTACTCACTCGCCATATCCACTTTTTACAGAGGGGCACAAACACTCAACTTATAGATAGAACTCAGAACAACCATGCCCGAGCCGGGATTTTAACCCGGGTTGCTCAGATCATGGAAAGTCGCGTTACTCCTATGCTAAGACACCGGCATCAGAAAGTTCTTACTTTATCATCACAAAGTTTACAGAATCTTTTTTTCCTGGAAAATATCTATAAACACCATATGGGGATGTTTGCAAATAACTATGTAAAGTAAAAAGAAAAAATTGGTTATGCACGTGAAAATTGGTCTAATCAATATCAAATAAAGTACGTTTTAAAAGCAATAATTTCTTTTTCAGATTATTGAATTAATAATAATGATCTGATAGAAAGAATACGCCAATTTAGCTTATAATGCTTTCTTGCATTTAACTTAGATTGAAAGTACATATTTAATGCAATTAAAAAATAAAATTGAAAGCCATTCTGGGGAAATAAAGTGTTTTTATAAAATATTCCGGAATCAGCGTGAGTGTTGAGCCATTTAACAGGTTTGGTAAGCATTTATGATCAAACCTTTCTACGTGATTTTGGGTCATCTAGTTATACTAGAGTCCTTTAGAAGTTTGTAATTCTAATGCGGAAACATCATATCAATGTATATTACGCAAATTCCAATCTATTTAAAATAACAAAATAAAAGAAAATTGGCTATGGTGGGATCTAAATCTGGAGTAATGCTAGTATAATTGTAAAAATAAAATTTTGAACTTCAAAACTGCGTTAAAATAATTTTTTAAGTGTAATAATTCTTTAGGAAGTTATTGAGGCATGGCAACTTTAGGAAAAAATATGGGAAAAGAGTAAAATATTTTCTAAATAAAAATGTAAAATTTCGAATTTGCCCTTTGCACTCGGAAAAATAAACCGATGTATAATTATTCATCTAATACAAGAACTTATTTATTGTAACGAAGAAAAAAAATATTTGTATTAAGTTGAATTTCTCTGAAATGTTAATCTACATCTTTACACAATAGCAGGCGTTTTTAAAAATCAAAACAGCAAAAAAAAAAACCCCTTCACAATGAATAATGAATGATCGATACCATCTGACTGAAAAGGGTTAAAATTTCATTGTGATTTGAAATTAATATTTCTAGAATTAAAAGTATACAGAATTAAGGACATAGGTTTGATCTCCAAAAGATAGAAAACGTTTCCTTTTTATTAGCACTGGAGATAAAATTGGAATATACGCTGATCGAAGTAACTATAAAAAAATAAAGAGTGCTAATTCCTTTAATAAGTTAGAATTTTTATAAATTTTTTTTTAAAAGAGTGACAGAAATATATTTAAATTTTACGAATGGTAAATCAGAAGCAAATAATAATGATTTAAACTAAAAATTATTCAGCGAATAGCCAAGCATGGGATGTTTGAATCTATCTTATGAAATTATGGCAAAAATAAATCAGTTCATTTGTACGCATGCGCTGCTTACTTGTCTTCTTATAATTGCTCGATTGTAAACCCGACATTCATCAAGTTCAATAGAAATTAATAAAAGGTTATACGTTGCTCAATATTTTATTAAAACCTTAATTTTTTTTACAAAAATTCGTCTAACTGGATTTTAAAAATCTTCGAATTTTTTTATGAATTTCGGTTTTATACAGACGTTGACACATCTTATATCTAACTTCTGCTTTAGAGCTGAGTTCCATCGACAAATTCCTCTTTCGTAAACAAGCTGGCAAATTACCTGACGGAGAAGATTTGCATTTGTTCCAAAATGGTTCACTCATTCTTAATGCTGCACGTTGCCGACGATTAAGTTATCGACAGCATTTACGCTCCGTCAGTCATTGTGGGGGTCCCAATTTCTGCTTCGCCGTTCCCGCCTTAATTGAGTGATGCACGTTAAAGGCTAATGGCTCGGGTATTATGGACACATTAAAGCAGCTGTCGTGTCACGCGATAGGATCATCATCGTTGTTTGCGGCCATAACAGAGTTGGAAATTAATAATTTTGCAGAAAATGCGCAGTCTTTGAAGATTTACAACACGCAATCGCATCCCAGAATAAGCTTGAAATGATAATGAAATCAAAAATAAATAAATAAGTATGCGTATTTCAACTATACAACTTTCAAAAAGAATTTTTATTAGCGTACGTAAATACAAAGTTGCCATTTTAATTAATTTTTGCTTTCTAATCTTTAAGATATAATCCATGCCATTTTACCCGTATTTTTAAACGCGTTTATTTGTCTTATCTGTATGAAAGATCATGTTTTTGGAAATTATATTCAAATCTTTTAAACTTTTTTGGATCCTCATTACTTATTAATTCTAACTAAATGATTATCAATCTAAAATGCAATTATAAAACAAATAAACCTGAAATTTAACCCTTTGACTTACCATTCAAGATTGTGCAACATTTTGACGTTTTATTATTTTATTTTTTAGATTTAATTGCTAAAAAGATCTAGATAATGGATAAAGGAATTAAAAGAATTATGTATATTTATTTTTCAAGGCAATAAACATATCTTTGTATTAGGTGAATAATTTTGCATATAATTATTTTGTGGAGTGTAAAGGGTTAATATGGTAAGGGTTTGTAATGTAATATAATAAGTAATATAATAAGGGTTTGATGCATCTTTAAATTTAAAATAATAAGAAATTTTTAAAAAAATGAAATCAATGATCACAAATTTAAAGTTATCATGTGAGATTATTATTTTAAACCAGTATTTGTATTAATTAATTTAAGTTATTAAGTAGTTTAAACCAGTTTAAAAAAGCAATACTGATAGAAGCAGTTCAATATTATAAAAACATATCTTGTTCCAAAGAAGCATACATAATAGTAATGTATTACCGGTAAAAGCAGGTTAATATATATATATATATATATATATATATATATATATATATATATATATATAAAGATGATGAATATTGCCATTTATGCTTTATTAATTGTCTACTTTATTTCGAGCTTCAAATATTCGTTGTCTTCAACTGTTCAAAACCTCGTAACGAAAAAAACATTAGGTTCTCACCTGATAAAACACATGAATCAGTCATCAAATCGTAATCAATGGTCCGATTTTGCCAAATTTTGTTTCATATAAAAACTATGTCAACGAGAGTAGGTTGTCATTCCTCCACAAGCCTTCTAGATATAAGTCGAAAAAACACAAGTTCTTAATAATATTTAATATTTTCAATTATGTGTGTGCTGTAACATTCCAAATGCATTAAAAAATTAAATCATAAAATTAAAAAGTTCTGAAGGGATTTCCTCTTCCTCTACTATAGTGACTACATATTTATTCGTATTAGAATTTTATCGGAAATGGGGATAATTTTGCTTCTTTTATTAATATTCCAGTAATTTCGGGTTAACATCACATTTTGATGGATTATTGCTGGATAATATATTTGTTGTAAATGCAAGATATCAATGCGCAAAGATAAAATAAAATAGGACTCAAGTCAGAAGAATTCTTCATAGAAAATTTTAAACTTTCAGGGCTAAACAACGGTTTTCCAACCTTTCAGAATAATTATTTTTTGAATACGTACACTCGCATGTCAGTATCAAAGATTTTATTGTGAACAAAACAAAGTTCTGGAGTTATATTGCATGATTTAATTCAATTTTGGTCTTTAAATGAATAATTCCTAGCACCGACAAATTGAATGAATTGGACGAAGGTCATTTTATAGTAGGACATACAAGACTCTCCTACCTGCCTGTAGGCACCCGGAATAAACCATAAAATTGAAAACTGAATGGCCAGACCGTCGCAACAGCAACATTGGCGGGAACTCTGGTTGAATCCTAAAGACCATCACCGACCACTGTACAACCCTACCCATCAGAAGTACGTTCCGTCATTTATGGGAGGAGCCTAACCCCCACCTATTAGAGTACTCCCACAGGGTGGTCCCCAAGGAAAATAAGACAAAAATTCTTCCACTGCTCTGTCCTATTTCTAAATACATATTATAGAAAAAAAGAAAACGGTCACATTTCTTTAATAATATTGTATATAAATGAGAATATTCATGAGAATCATAAAAAAATAAATGAAAACAATTTTGCAAGAAGTTACTAAAATAAGATTAAAGGGAAAAGTCTCCCTTTTTTTGCATACTCTAATAAATTTTTCATGCATGAAAAGGCCTTACATGACACAAATGTATATAGTTACGAAATATTAAATTTTACAGTAAATTTAGCAGTTTTACTGAATCTATCATGTAATCCTTGGGGAGTTTTTTTAGCGATTATTCTCTGTTATGCGGCTTATAGCATCCGAAAATCGAATTTGAGTTTTTGATAATTTTTTCGAAATCGTTTGAAAGAAACATTCGCAGCTAAACTTCATTTGTATTCACAAGACCACGTATCAAATTTTATTTATTCAAGTGACTATGTTTGTGAATTTCTACGTTTACATGTTTCTGAAAGTACAGACTGACAGATAGTCAACTTCAAGTTGGATTTGGCTGAAAATTTAAAAAGTATTCTACATTAAAATTTTTTAATTCTATGCACCAAATCTTATTTCTCTAGCTCTCTTATTTTTGTAACTGTCGTGTTCATTTATATTTAAACAATTGCGAAGAGAGATTTTCTCAATATAGATTTTACTTAAAATTTGAAAGAAATTTAATAAGTTGGTGTAACAACCATGTACCAAATTTTAACCATCTAGTTCAAAGTGCTTTCTACTTATACTTATCACAAACAGATGGTTGGACATTTTCTAAAAATGTGTTATTCTGTTGTTATTCATGGCATTTGCCATGGACATGCTTCTCCGAGGCATCAGCGAGTTTTAAGCCGAAAGGAGCGTCTCTTGTTTTGAAGTAGCGCCAATTAGGGAAAAGAGTACGACTTAGTTACACATTCATCACAGTTATTTGCTTAGCTGCTTTTTACAAGGGGAGGGCGAATTCATACACTTTACAGATAGCACACAGAGGAACAACTATGTCCGAACCGAGACTCGAACCCGGGACGTCCAGCTCTCGGAAAGACGCGCTACATTTATGCCAGGACGCCGACATGCGAGTTCTATATTTTAAAGATTTATCAAAAACCAGAGTAGGAATGTTTTTTTGATGATTACTACACTTTGTGTATAATAAAAACTGCATATGAATTCAAAATCTTTAAAGTAACTTCTCTACTATGACATACATTTCTGATATCTTCATTCCTATAAGACACGAAATATATCTCAACCTTTAATGGTAACTTAAATTTTAATAGATGCAACGAGATACAACAATGACTCTAATACTAGTTCAAAGCAAAACTCAGCGTATGCCACTGAGACGTTAATCAAATCCATCTCATTTCAGATAGGCTATATTATCTTTGGTTCATAGGTTTTCATCTCGATGAAAACTTTAAATTTATGCTGATTTGACCCTAGATAAATTAGTATGCTGATTTAAAGCTTCACAGTTCTTGGAGATAGTCTCTGAAATTTGGTGTTGGTCTAAAGAGAAAGGTGTTTTAATTCAGCTATATTAATTACGAATACTTAGTAAAGTTTTATTAATTGAATTTAAGTTTCATTAAAAATAAATTGTTTAGTAAAAAGATAAAATAATTCTATTGCTTCACTATAAAAGAAATATTTATTCATTTTTAGTAACATGATTTACTTTATGGATTTAAGCACATCTGATTTATATATAGAAAAAAGGTTTTAGGTCTTAAAAAAAGTTAAATAGTAGCAGAATAAACAGCATTCGAATATAAAAATTCCATTTGATTAATTCATCAAGAAATGAGTACAAAAATATAATTCAAAATGATTAATTACAAAAAAAGTATTTATTTCGCTATAAAAACATGGTTACAGTCAATAAATATGCATTTATTAATCGAATGAGGTTAGAATTTTCTTTATGCGTTTAGGAATTAGTCGATTGAGAATAATAATAAAAAAAAAACGAAAAAGATGGAGAGAGAAAAAAATCTATCTGTCGTCTGAAAAAGAGCGAAATTTAATCATTCTTTTTTCCTATTTATCCCCGAACTGTAGTCTTCTTAGTTGAATGAAGATTGCATAAATTAATGACTCAATTAATTGCAGGCGATAAAAAAGTGACCTAGCAATCTTACGGAATGAATATGAAGAGGATTAAAATTATTGATTCTTCAGGTTTAAATAAATGACATTCCTTTTTTTTTAATAAAAATATCATTAAATAGTCATATACAACTGAAGATCATATTTCTCTAATTCAAAATATTTTTTTAAAAATAAATAATTTTGTTTCCTTACTTTTACAGAACAGAAAACCGTCTTATACCCCCGTATCTGTGACCATTCTGTTCACTTCACGGTTTGGTGGGCATGTTACGGGAATTTTATTTTAAGTAATAAAATATTTACAGTAAGAAAAAAATGAGAACAAAACTATTTACAGAATTTACAAGAATATGAGATGATACTGAGAAAAGCCATTTACAGAGATTTTCTTCTTTGAAAACTGCTTTGACATTATTTTAGGCTGAAATATAATATTTGTTATGATAAACATACAATCTGTGTTAATTTAATTTTATGACACACTAGGTGACGTTTCAGGTATTAAAAGGAGAAAGAAAATAATTTGGCTAGTTGGAACGAAGATAAACTCTGCTTGATTAAAGTGCATAACAGGAAACTTCTTGTTTTTATTCTCACTCTTTGTCATATGAGACTTGTTGAGGACTAGGGAGGCGAGAATTGATCTCTTTTTCCACTTATAAATTTAATTATGCTATGGATTTTTTGCCTGTGTAAACGGTTGTTGGCGACTCTTCTCAGCCATTCCAGTGCATGGCTTGGTGATGGTTTCTTCATATACCAAGAGATTGTGAGAATACATTCCGTGGCATAATGAAGTGCCATTCTAATCCAATCACAACTGAGCTGGTCACTCTCAGAAAGGTTGAACATTTTAAGGTAGACAGGAAAAGGGCAGTGTTCTGAGAAGAAAAAAATAATATCCTCTCTGATCCAGTTAGCGGGATGAAGGTTGGCTGAAGGCAGAATATTGAAGACTTTCCTGTCTGTGTCACCATTGCTCCAATATCCTTGCCGTTCCTCTAGCATATCTTTCCGGAGCAGGGCTTTTATATATGGTTTAGGGAGTTTTGTTTGCATATAAGATTGCCCATTTCGCGTTGCGTCCTTCGCTAGTAGGTCTGTTTTTTCGTTGCCTAAATTTCCTGCATGCGCTTTAACACATGAGATATGCAATGTTGGATTTGTATGCAAGATACCAAAAATTTCTCTTGCTATTTGGTTTGTACACTTTGGATTAGTTACAGAATATACAATCCAATCTAAGAGCAGATTTAGTAAGAAAAAATACAAAGAAAATGTTTTGCACTTTTATAAAAAGTTTAGTCGCCTCAGTTTTGATGAAAATTTCTAAGCACATTGTTGAACAAAAAATAACTTACCGTTTTAAAATTAAAAAGTTGTATATCCAATTTTTATCAGGCAATACATTCTCAAATACTCTTCAAATTTATTTAAATTTCTCAAAACATCTCAAAAGTATTTGCAATTTCAAAATTTGATTAAGAAACTGTTTAACAGATAAGTCTGGGAAGAATTATTAGAAAATATTGAAATTTTTAAGTCTCTTTTTACACATTTTGTAAGTTTACCTCACGTATGAAATAAATCTTGTTCAGATTTATGACTACGTTATCATTGGCATAGCATCATATGAATGGTGAGAAAAATTTATTTCGCTATCTTTTTAACGGTTATTTTCCAAATATCTTTAGGTCATTAATTACTTATAATTTTGTTCGATATACAATATCTTTAAAAAGCTTATACAAAAATATGTATTTCATAATACATACTGCTGTTAAGTACAAAATTTTACCGTTTCGCTCAAGATAGAAATCAAGATTTTACTTTTGCAAAGAACTAAAAACATTATTATTTAAGAAAGTTATTACTTAAATGTAATTTTGGATGATCTTGGATTCCAAATAGGTACATATCTCTTAATGTATTGTGAATGAATTTGAATTTATTTGCTGCTTCTGAAGCACCAAAATGAGGTGACACGGTTTTCAAATTTCAAATTCCTTTTAAATTATCACTTTTTCTGTTGTTTATTATTTTGTAATCATGTTAATCTTTCCATTTTCAAAAAAGGATTTTTCAGTAATTTCACAGTATTTGAACAAAAATTACCTTGGTTTATAAAAATTTTTTACAATTCAATTTAAATGAATAAACAGAACACATTTTTGGCCTTTATAAAAGTTATGTATATTAAAAATTATTAACAAAATTATTTTTATACAATTTCTTTTTGGATTTAAAAAGAAATTTATGTAATTATACAAATAATTTGCTCAATTTCCTTCACCAGTTGAATGAGAGAGGATTTTCTGTACTCTGTAAATTTAAACGGAAAAATCAGTAAAAACACCCAGGGAACTAGAAGTAAAAAATTAACATGTTTTCATTTGAATGCAATAAAGTAATAGATAATCAAATGTCATCTCGGGGGTTATTTTGATTCCCATATAAAATCTATATTTAAAATATTGTTTGCTATGGAAGACTGGCGTAATTCCTATTGGATGTAAAACCAGCTATTTTCCCAAATACAATAATCAATTTTGGGAAAATATGACATTAGGACTATCTAAGCAATACCTCTTGGAACAATCTACAGTGCAGCATCAGTTAACAGAAACAAGGAGGGAGGGGAAAAATTGTTCAGCATGGCGATCATTTTGATAACGCTATGGACACCTATTACAATAATTTTTATCTAATAACAGTGGGTATTTTTTAATGTTTAGAGTGTATTCATATTCTTTATTAAACTTAAAATTATATTTTAAGGGTTACAGTAGATTTATAAGTATAGTGTGTTTCAGTGACAGAGTCAAAAGTATCTAAGAGCAATAGAGTACGCCTACACGAATACGAGTCACAGAACAATACTGGATCAGAAATGCCTGTCACACACGTCAAATGGCATAACGTGTGCTTGGAATTCCCGAGCGTTTCCTAAGAGACTATTCATTACAATATCAGATAGCAAGTTTTAATCATTGTAACCTAGGAACTTACAGCTGCCTTTACGATCAGAGGGTGAGCATAACGTCATTTCGTAATGATTAAGCTTTGTTTACGAGGAAATAAAAGAATAGCTAATGTCAACAAATCCAAAATTTATATATTATATGCATAGTTCTTCAGTAGAAAAAAAAAACTCTTTTCCTTCTTTTACACTTATATATCGATATTTTGATTGATTACTTTAATAATATTATATTATTTTTTTTAACTAAAAGAGAACATTAACTTCTTGCCTTTTTCATTGCAACTTGACTTTTTTTAAATTCTTTCTCATTCCCCTTTATTTGGTTGATTATAATGATTGGTGTGTTTTAAGCTGACTTCAAAGGTGTTTTTCGCATCATTGATACGCATTATACATTTTGCGTCTCCAGTGGTCTGTGCGTCAGTGGGTAAATAACCCATTTTATTGAAAATGGAAATTTTTGACGTTATTGGTTATGATTATTGAAGCTTAATATGAAATGGTGAAATCACGATTCTTTTACGAAATCAGGAATCCCTCGGAAGTGCAACACCACCCATCGTTTCTGAAAAGATTCTTGGATTCAGCCTTTCCGTGTCATTTATACCACCTATACACTTTTCAGAAGTTTGTAATCATGCTTCTAAAATATTTTGCATACTTATTAATTAGTTATAGAAAAAGAATCACCAGCTAAAAAATGAAATAATTTTTCTTCCATGCTTAACGTTTCTGATTAACAATGCCTTTCCAAATTTTTCATCGGAATACATTATTGAACAAATTTTCGGAAATCTAAAATAACAGGACATATATTTTAATTTCTGTATTTATTTAACATGTTCCCTGTCACCCACTTTCGATTCGAATCCTTTATCTTATTTGATGGAACCATTTTTGAATCTCTTAGGTATATTAGAGGAGAGACATATCACTGACTATCCTACCCACCAGAAGACACACGGATATAAAGAAAACTGACTGATCGCCACAATCTCATTGGAAGGTTATGGTTGACTCCTAAGAGCCATCACTGGTCACGGTACAGCCCTTCCAGCAGGAAGAACGTCCCGTCATCGATGGGATAAAGTAGATCCTTCACTCATTTGGTGTACACACCAGGATAACGAGATCCAACTAACATACCGGAAGCATCTCACCCTCTTTTCGAGGTGCCCCCCCCTTGAGGGGCGGGTATATTAGAGGAAATCTTCTTAGAAGAAGAACTATCTACTTCACCCTCCAACCCCCCTAGGGACGGGTGTATTAGAAGAAATCTTAGAAGGACTATCTACTGAGTAGTAGACAGGCGATCCATGCGGCTGCCAATTTATTAAAAGAAAAAAAGAAAAATATGCATTATACAGTAAATTACAACTGATACAACAGACTGATATATTTTATAGTGTATCTCAAAACGTAAAATATACCAGTAAATTTCAAAATATATTCGCCGAATTCATTCATTTGTAAAACAGCAGTTTTTTTAAGAATTGAAACAAAGCCTACAAATATTTGAAGTGATATCTCAAGCATATAAAAACAGTACTTATTTCGAGAAAGATTTATTAATAAGATGCTTTAAATTTCTTGATTTAGAATTTCACAAAGAAGAAAATTCATGATTAATTCAAGATCAGATGAAGGTAAAGACTGTAATTCAAAATCATTTAGTAAACTATTTAAATAAAACATTCTTAATATACCACATTTTCAAAACGGAGTAAAATGTATCTAACAATTTTTCCTAGCCGATATAAATTTATAAATCCATACGAATTTATAAAACTATAGAAATTGTTCATTATATTTATGATTTGAATTATTAAAATTTACTATTCATTCATTAAAAAATTATTTTATTCATTTTAGTCAGTTTTAAAAACGCTGAATGTGGTAGAATGAAGATCATTAAGATCCATGAATTGATTTAGTTATTTTATAATTTAGGTAGGATGTTACATATTGGCCTAAATAAAATGCCAAGCTGTAGAGATCAATTTTTTCCCATTTAAATAGAAAAACCATTTTTCTTACGCAGTAATTGAAATGAAAAAGGAAATTAAACAAGAAAACTTGAATATGGAGGATTAGTTACACGTCTATCTTTTCTTTTGAGTATACAAAAAATCAATAAAGTAGATAAAACACAAATTATTCAAATACCCGCTTCTTTTTAAAATCTTCTTCTTTCTGCAAAAAAAATTAACTTGGAAATAAATATATATTTCAGTAATGAAAAAAATATTTACGTTCAAAACAATTTTATAAGTTTATATTTTAGTTAGTTGAAAACAACACAAGAAAAAGGAATATAAGTTAAAAATATATATAAAACTTAATTAATTGTTAAACTTAATAACAAGTTAATATACACACTTAATAAAAGGAAAGCAGATATTTAATTTTGAAAAATAAACTCAAAAAAGATAAGAGATAAGTCTTTAATATAGCAATAAACAGTTGCGATTCAATTTGCTTTAAGTTCTGAAAAACTATTCAGCTCTTCAGAATCCTTAAACATAAAAATAACATTCTGAAAATCAGAGATACAATTGCACACATTATTTCATTAAAAGATGGCACATGCTAAATCATTAATCTGAAAAAAATAATAATGAAACGGTCAGAACCGTTCCCTCATATCAAAATACTATACACCTAGAAAAAAGAAAACTTATTCAATGCTTGTTTAGAATAACAATATTTCGAGTGACTGAGAGTTTGATTACTTAACGAGACTTGACGCGCCTTTCAAGGACACATAAAATAATATCAGACAACGAGAACAAACAGATTGGGTTTGAGTTCGCAAGCTTACGGAACAAGAAATATTTCAAATACGATAAATTAATTCAAGCTTAAATAATATATTGAATTACAACAACTTGAAAATCGCTATATAGAATACTTTAAAATTTAAACGATATGTTCTTTTACATTTTTCAAACACACACTTTTTTTATTGTTTTGTTACTGAGATCAAATAAGAAAACAATAGGGATATTTCAATAAATAAATTTGCAATGATGAAAATGCTATGAAAACAGAAGTAACTTAGAAATTATTGCACTGAACTTCTTACGTTATTTTGTAAAAAGATCTAGTAAATTTCGAAATATAGTGCAATATTCAATTCAAGCAATAACTTGAAATTTAATTATTTAGCATTTCGGAACAATTTCTTTTAACTTATAGAATTGCAGAATAAACATTAAATATTATAAAATATTTCACAGAAGTCGAAGAGTCTTGGTGTATTCAAACATGAAACAATGCTGTATTTCAACAAATCCAATGTTGGATGCCAATGAAGATGCACAAGTATTATGACACTACTCTGGGATCGATTAGAAACGAGCAAAACAAAATTGATGAATGATGAATATTTCGTGTTGTAAGTTTGAAACACACATACAGCCCTTCACTGAATTCTATTTCAGATTTTCGTTGATGATGCCGAAATAATAAATTGTATTCGTTACAAGGCGTACATAAGACAACAATGTGTTGTTCGTTTAGGGTTTACAACTGAATAGTGGAATATTTCTTAAAACATCAATGGCGCGAAGATGGCACACGTGAATTCATTTTTGAAGATTGGATGTCTGGAACACTATGAGGAACCGTTCCTGGGATGAGAAAAATCATGTCTTGCGTCAGGACGGTTCATTTCATCATTAGGATCAGACATTATTTTTCGTTGGGAGTCAGTGTGGTGGAATGAAGGTCATTAAGTTCTGCGTAGTGGAAGCAACAGGAAGTATGTTTTCGCGAACGTTTGTTTAATGATCATATTTCACACACACAAAAAAAACACATAACTCGAAAGACAAGACATTCACACACGCACCTTAACAGAACAGCATCACATCTCATTATTCACAATCGCAATGCACTATGGAATGTGTACCTAATCAGGCATCGAAATCCATTATCCAAAAGAAAAGACAGAGTAATGCAACCTCAACAAGTGTATTTATTTTTATTTAAGAACGATTTATTAGTTGTGTATTTGTTTTTTATTTAAGAATAATATATTAGTTGTATATTTATTTGTATTTAAGAATATTTTATTAGTTGTGTTGTTGTTTATTACGGCACTTGTCATGGACAAACTTGCAGAGGTAGTCAGCGATTTAAGCCTAATCAGTGTCTTTTGTTTTGCAGTAACGCCAACTAGGGTCAAGAGTATGAATTTTGCTCCTCACACATCGCATTCGTTCAGACATCCCCTTTTTATAGGGGGTGCATGCACCATCTTATAGATAGAACCTAGAAGAACAACCAAGCCCGTACCAGGACTCGAACCCGGGACATCCAGATCACAGGGAAGACCACTATCTCTATGCCAGAAAGCCGGCTTTTATTAGTAGTGCATTTACTTTTTATTTTAAAATATTATATTAGTTGTATATTTATTTTTATTTATATAATTCTTTTCTACTTTTTAGTTTAGCATGTATGATTTGGAAGATTTGGATGATTTTTTAAATGGTAAAATTATCGGCCTTCTGGAATGAGGGCGTCCTTGGCTAAAAGTATCCGATGAACTTGGAATCGCCCAGAGTGTCATTTACAGGCTTTGAGAACGGTTACAAGTTGAGGGTTATGTAAGTAGACGTTACAGCACAGGTCGTTCCCGAGTTACAACTCCGAATTTGGATCGGTATTTGACAGTTACTGCCAAAAGAAACGGGTAGAGCACAGCATCAGATATGTTTCATCAGTTCTCTTAAGCCACTGGCAGATTGTATACAGACGATTAGAGAAGATTGATTTGTATGGTCGTAAGCCTGTCAGATGTGCCCCACTTACTGCAATTCATTATTGATTGCTGTTAGTCTGGAGAAGAGAGAAGGGATTGTAGACACCACAACAGTGAGCTTGCGTGATGTTTTCCGACGTGACCACGTTTATCTTGCAGACTGATTCTCGCCTTTCATTAAAAGAGTGCCAGGTACGGTTACCATCAAAAGAAGATCTTTGAACAACACCGTTACGGTGATGTAGGATTGCTCGTTTGTAGAGGAATTGTTCTGGATTCTAGAACAGACTTGTATGCTCAAATTGAAACGCCAAATATTTCAGGACGTCATTCTGCAACAGCATGTGCTTTGGTTTCTGGATGCCATGAGCGCAGAATTCGTGTTTATGGATGGTAATGCCTGTCTCCACCGTTCAAACATCGTAAACGAATGCCTTCGATCAGTGGATATCACTCATATGACTGCCAGCATTCTCACCCACTTGAATTCAGTAGAGTACGTGTGTTACATGCTTGGCCGAAGAGTTGCATTCCGTCAACCATGTCCTACATGTCTACCGGAATTTCAGAGAGCATTGCTTGAGGAGTGTTGCAATATTCCCGAAGATCAGATCGATAATTGAACATTGAGCATGCCTAATTGTTGTACGGACTGCATTGCATTAACTGGAAGACATACTATGAATTAATCATCATACCACCCATGTAATAGTTTTTTTGTTAATAGCTTCATAACTGTAATATTGGGGTATTGTAATTTGCTTCAGAGTGAAAAAAATTGCAATTTTTATGAATGATATCAAACATATAGCAATCGTTTTGCTATTTAACCTTGATTTAATAAATAGGCTTTGCAAATAATTCACATTTGTTTTGGTTCTGACTCTTTTTTTCTTTATTTGCCTTTATCCTTAATTTAGGGATATCTGTGCATCCTAAGCGTATTTTACAACAGTGTTTTTTATTATTGAAAGAATATTCAAACCAGTTTTATTTCTGCAATAAATAGTTTCTTTTATTTTTTTTCTCATCATTGATATCAAAACTTGAAAATTCGAGTTATTTTCAGTGTTGGTTTGAAATTTTGTTTTAATTACAGTTAAAGTTAAATTTTAGAATCAAGTAAAGGTTAAAATTTTTGAAGTGCGTCCATTTAACAACATTTCTACTCCTTTCTGATATGTATTTCGATTAATAAAGATGTGGAAAATGCGTAGCGCAATGATTTAAATCCTTAATTTAGAGACACGAGTGCATTTTAAGCTGTAAGGTTTTTATGTGCGTGTGGAAGGCTTTTAAAATATTATCTGTCATATTAGTATCAAAATTTAAAGTTAGAAAAATTTCATTTGAAATCATTAAGTCGAAGACGAATAAAATAATTTATTATAACTTTTAGCAACCATTAATATAGGCTAACTAATTTGTTGCCTAAGGTTACTAATATTAAACGAAGGAACGAACTAAAATTCTTATTTAAGATGAATTAACATTTCGATGAAAAGTACATAGCATTTAAAAATGTTTTTGAATCTACTAATGGTACCTCCAATTCCATTAAGGCATCAAAGGGTGATTTCAAGAGACGATGCATTTCTAAGAATAAAATAAATTTTCACTATTGAAGACAACAAACGTAGATACTAATTAAAATTCCTGCTTATGAGATTTCGAAAATGAATAAAAGTCTGGAAATTAGTCGAATGAATCATATTCCTCTAATTTTTAAAATTAAGTCGAAGAGAATAGCAGAAAAGAAAAACGGGCAAGACGCAATTTAAATGAGAGATTCTACTTTATTAATTGGAGAAAAGATTTTCTTTTTATCTATTCGGATTCAGAAATTTTTCGAAACATTTATTACTAGCTCTCATTCTGAAAAGAAAACATTTTAGGCTGCATTTCGTAGTTTTAATGTAGAAAGATGTTCTGATTTACTTTTATACATCTTTAAAAGATAGTTGAACTAATTTCCTGAGCATTTATTGTATAATTAATTTTAAACTCCGAATAATAAAATTTCTTGTTAATCAAAAATTCATGAAAATAAATTAATATATAAACAAAATATTAAATTTATTTAGTAATATATATAAATAAATTAACAAACAAAATTAATATACAATTTATTTTTAAATTAATAAATATTAAGATAAACTTAAGGGTTTTTTAATTAGTAAATTTAAAAATAAATTAGTATATAAAATGTATGAAAATAAATTAATATATATTAATAATAATTAATATATAATAAATTAATATGTGGTATCACAAATTAATCAATGGCTGATTAACTTGTGAGTCTATTAGTAAGTATTTTTTAATACAAATAAAAAAAACTTAATCTGATGGAATTAAATAACTAATTACAATTGTTATATGAGCAAGTAAATAATTTGTTTTTGAGGAATAAAATTTCAGCTATTTTAACAAACAAAAAATAACTATTAAAAATATTCAATTAATGCATAAAAAGTTATTCTGTGCATAAACCGTATAAAATAGTGTTAGCTAATGTTACATTTACTTGTATGCATTTATAAAATTTCCGCGTTATATTCGGCAAGCCTATATACAATATGAGGATAATCTAATAAGAGTTTTTTTTTGTGACAGTAAGAATAAGAGATATTTTCTCCCTTCATTGTTTACAGATAGAAGACATAACTCAATATTTATTTAGTTACACGTCACGCATTAACTGAAAGCAAACATTTATAATGTTTTATCAATTTTAATTTAACATGAATAAAACAGACAAAGTAGTCTCATCAACACTGTCTGACATAATTGTTATCTCTCATCCACTCACAAAAAGATATGGATGTAGAACGGCAGTGAAAGTCACATATGCGCAGATTTTTATTTTTAGAATTCGATTCATGGAAATTTTGTATTTCTTGCTATAATGATGAAAATCAAATGCGCATTTTGGATATACTTTTATTGAATGATTGAAACTATAACTTATCACAATTTCATTTTTGGCATCTCAAATCACTTACTGAATGTCACTTTTTGGGATCGTTGCATTCTTACTTAAATGCATGAGAAAGTACAGAGAGACAGACGGGCAACGCTTTGATGGATTTAATATAAAATTTGGCTATTAATCTGCTCTTTAGAGGCTAAAAGTATGTACAAAATTTCCTTTATTTAATGTTTTGCCCTTTCTAGTTATTATGTTCATTTGTGCTCGGATCAAGATTTTTTTTTTCGTAATTTCATAGACCTGAACTAATTTGATGTTATGTCTGCATACTAAATTACATACATCTAACTGAAACCAATTTCGAGTATTCCTGCTTACAAGAAAACATATAAATGAACATAATTCCTCATTTACCGGCTCAAAGAGGCTTAAAATGAGGAGATTCGTTAAAGTCTCGACTTGGAAATTCTTGATGTAGTAATTTCTCTTTGTATATTTGATATTCAAGAAAGTAAAAAAATTATTTGTTCCAAATCATTTTTAATACAATAATTTACTTATTTGATTAGGAATTAGGATAAGATAGAGTGATATAATTTATGTAATGAAACGTATACGAGAGATAAAAATAACATTTGGTTTGCAGAGTATGATCAAGTCTGGTCCTTGTGATGTTAAATTAAAATAAAATCAGATTAAAATTTATTGCATTGAATAATTTTATAAATTAAATAATATTCTTAATCAAACGCTATAAATTAATAAGTAAATAAATTGTTCACCAAATTAGTATTTATATTAATAAAAAAATAAAATGTACAAAAATTTAAGAAAAAATATCGTGTGACAAATACAAGGGACTATTTCTTTTTTTATTGTTCTTTCTTTGTTTTCCACTCTATAACATCAGCTTTTTATCAAATGGGGGATTTCATGTTTTGATAGAACATAAAATACTTCTTTTCCGGCTTTCTTTTGAAGATAAATAATCATTTTAATTGAAATATATAGGTATATAGAAATTAAAATAAACAATTTACCGGAATTCTAATTCACTGAATTCTCCAAAATTAATGCACATCACCAAGTTGGAATATTTATATACTAAGTCAGTTGAGATAAACCTGCACGCAAAGTAGCGGAAGCAGGAAAAATGAATGGAAAAAAATGAGCTAAGCAAACATTTTCCCGCGCAACAGAAAGGGCTATTAAAATGAAGGGTTTAATCCAATTAACTGGGGCAAAAGATTTCTTCTCTTTAATTCTCGTTTAGGAAAATTCCGAGACGTCTATTACCTGCATTAATCTTGAGAGAAACTTTTAGATTGCACTTTGTACGTTCAATGAAGAAAAGGTTCCGCTGCGCTACGAGCTTTTCGGATAATGAAGAAGTTTCTACTTTGGAAAAGATAATTCTGGAAAAATAGAGAGAGCTTTTAACGTCCGTAAGAATGCATTTCTGGAATTTTGATGTTACATTCTATGCACTTTATTGGCAATGTTTGGGTAACAAGATTAAGGGTTCTTGTAACTATCTTTCAAAAATGTTTGAACGACAATAAATTATTTTTTTGTTACATAGAAAAGCCTTTTCCTAGTAATGTAAACATCCTAAATTCGTTTATCTTATTTTAAAGAGAAACTTTATATTCATAATTTGTTTTTTAAAAATTATTCTAGCACAAAAAGACTTTCAATTCATAATATTGCCTACATTTTAATAATGTAATTCTTAATTTAGTAACGTGAGTAAAGACAAATGGAAAATAAATTGTTTGAAATTAAGCAAGCATTTACTAAATTTGACATTTTTGATAAAACTGACATAGAATAACATGCATATAATAATTTCACACACTAGTATTTAATAGATTATTTTGCCAAATCTAGGGCAGTGATCAGCCTAAAATAAATAATTACAACTGCTTCAAAGAAAATAAATTCGACCAACATTGTATAAAGAGCTTAACAATGCATGGGTACCTACTATTGAATATGGTAATGTGACAACTAAATTTTTTTCAAAATTAAGGTAGATACAAACATGCCTCGTACACCAATAAATAAATAAATTTTTGAGATTGTTATCGAGTTTTGATATGATAAAAAAATTGTCGAATCTTAATAGTTAATGAAATTGAATTACCGAATTTTAGAGAAGAAATAGAGTTACCGAAATTTTGAGAAAAATTGCCATGAAACTATTAATAACTTCGACCGACAGAACTGTAAATGTCTGTAAAGCCTATGAGTTGCTGTTCGAGTGCATTCTTTTTCAGTCACTGTTAATTTGTCAATTTTATCTAATATTAATTTATGTTCTTTACTCTTTGTATTTAAAGTATCCTCAGCAGTAAGAACTTTAGAGAGAAATCAGGTGAATGTATCAGAATCTGAATGTTGCTTCTTCCCCATGACTAAGATATTTTGACTTTAATCAAGAATTCCATGAAAATGAAACTTTATGCTAAGCTGACATACAGATGATGCATTACGATCATATTTATAAAGTATGAATTTATAAAGTTTCTGGATTTTTTATAGCATTATAAGATGTATTCAAGAGAAAATCACACTATGACTGTACCGAAGTTATACTACACAGCTGGAATTTGAGATTTCACTGGTAAATTACTGTGTCTATTAGAAGAATTCTAATAAAAAGAAAATAGCGAAGATCTGTCTTTATCCCATTCTGACAACCATCATCTCTTCTCTAGAGGACACTTATTTTTTTAAAACCCATTTCAATCTATTTATAGGCTTCATCAAATTTCAATCTGTTTAAAATTCCGTGAGTAATATCGTTTGCGTGCTGAAGGAACCATACAATCATTGTTTGCTTCAATGAGAAAAAGAAAAAGCAACGGAACATAATGGCGTATCATGGATACTTCCGTATTATAACAGCATGCGGAACTCTAATTTTTTTGAAAAAAATGTTAGAAGAACTACATTTAATGTTGAATGCAAATGGAATTGATTTTGTGTGTCACAATGTGCAATTTTCTGATATATGCACTTATTGGTTATGGGACAGAACTGAATATCACTAAAAGCCGTTTTGAGATGGAAGTTGAGGAACGTAAGTATTTATTTCATTAATAATGCCTATCAATAAATATTAAATTACTGTCACACTCAAACAATTTGTAGAAATTCAAGACAAGATCTGATATTCTCTGTAGTTTCTGTTAAAAAACTTTTTTTAAAAATAAAAATCAACAAGCATGATGTTCAAATATTATAAATTTCAGAGCATGCCAATGTTTTTTTTGTATTTCAGGAGAGGTGTGTTTACTTTGTAATATTGGTAAATTTAGATAGATTTATTGCTATAAAATCCATAAAAGGAAAGAAATCATCAAATATGTACAGAAAACATATTACATTACATACCTAAAAACTCACTCAGAACAAAAGACATCGAATTGGAAGGCAGAATGGGGGATTACCTTGAAACTTCTTCTCTGTAATAAAAATATTGAAATACCCCTTATTACGAGACAACCCTACAACAATTACAAAAATGTCATAACCCTCCCACGATTATCCATATTCACCCATACTATGAAAGTTTTGAAGATTCAGATTTCTTTTTTCAAAGACCCCCCCCCCCCTTCCTGAATTTTTTTGTGCTTCTAAGAATAGAGAAGAGAACTCAGTGTGGATATCGAATATCTTTTAGTATGCTGACTGACATCAATACCCTTTATTACGAGATATCCTTACTAAAATGTATTTTAAAAAATGCTATATACCTCCAACGCTTATGCATCTTCCGCCAAATTATGAAAGTTTTGAAGACAAAGATATGCACTTTTCTAAATCCCCTCATGAGAGTTTTGGGCTTCTAAGAATAGTAAAGAGATCTCAGTATGTATTTCGGATATCTTTTAGTCTTTCGACTGAAATCCATACCATTTATTACGAGACATCCCTACAACAATTTATTACAAAAATGTTATATCTTCCTATGGCTTTGCATTTTAAACTAAATTGCGGAAATTTTGAGGTCTTTGGATTTGTATTTTCAAAGTCCCATTCACGAGTGTTTTTGTGCTTCTTAGAACAGTGAAGAGATCTCAGTGCGTATTTCGGATATCTTTTAGTCTGCCGATTGAAATCAAACTTTAATAAATAATTATAACTTTACTAAAGAATATGTAACAAATTCATTTATCTATATATTTTTTTCATTTTTTAATTATTGCATTTTTATCCGTTAAAAGTAAAGATTGACAGACTTTGATATTCCGATGAATTTGATGAATATTTACCTTTTAGTGGTTAAAACTATATACCAGATTTTATAACACAGCTCTTTGCATTTTGTAAGCATCGTAATGACTTGATTTCAGATTAATCATACTTTTCCTAAACATATTACAAATGACCATATGATAATATAATTGTTCTGAATATTCAGAATGACCTTCATTTTTCCAAAATATAACGTCACTAACCACTATAAACACAATTGTACTAAAATACATAGTTATCTACAGAAGTTAAGTTTAGTTATATTATACCGTTTCAAAGTAACATCGGGGTCATTTTGGGACGGACCTCGTAATTTTGAACCACGGTCAGATGATGAAGTTGACACCTGAGCTGAAATCCCTCTCTCCAAACTTACACACAGCATTAGTGGCTGGAAGTTTGGCTCTGATGGATTTAGCGTGCATAAGACCCAATTACTCGATGGTTCTCTTACTTTTAAATTTCTTTGGTGGAAACCTGTCTAAGCTCTGAAGCCCTCTGGTTTTGAAGCTGAAACCACATCATCTGGCCACTGCAGCATCATCTACAAAATAAATATCAAAATATTTCTACACAAAATTATATTACTTGTGTATTTTGCAACACAAATTTTGTGTTGCAAATCATACAAAAAAGGCATATTTATTTCAATTTTATGTTCTAAAACAAGAACAACAAAAAAAAAATCAAGCATCTCAGGAAACATGAATTTGTGTATTGAAGTAATTCCCATTAATTGCAAGAATAGAGCAATGGGAAAGAGAAAAAGAGCAATTATTCTTTCAAGCAGGAGAAATGTTAATTAAAATGAATGATTTAATCAAATTAAGTGGGGACAAGATTTTCTTCTCTTTAACTTTCACTCAGGAAAATTCTGAGATTTCGATTGACTGCATTAAACTTCAGGAGATCTTTTAGATTTTACTTAGTGATTTCAGCAGCGAAGATTTGTCGAAAATGAGGAGAGCTGTTAGAAAGTGCTTCGGTATAAACAAATGAAAAAGATAATGAGAAGCAATTTCTGCAAGGGCTATTTTTTGACTTTAAGCAGCATTTGATAGAGTGATACTTCGATAATTACGAAGATATGCTTAACTAGATTTAAATTTCTTGTAAAGTAAATATCTGAAAACCCATTCATGTAATCGAAGAATTTCTTTTTTCTGAATTTTATGAATTGAAGAATTAGTAAAAAAAATAGTTTAATAATCCCGCCTTTATTGTTTACTCTTACTTTTCCTTATTAAGGCACTTTATGATACATTTATGAAAAGTAGCATATAAAATCATTTTTGTAAATTCACTAAAAATTTGATTTTTCTTCTTAAATATTTTCTAACTTTTTATATAAAATTCACAAGAATAAACACTGCAGAATGTGAAATTATTTATTGCTTGGGATAGCAATATGCAAATATACAGATGGCAGTAGTATCGCAGCGAAAAAGTATAAATGCGCATTTCGTTTTCCAGAGCTTTCATTTGTGTTCAAGTTATTCATGTGAACGGCACGACGAGAAATAACAGACTTTGAACGTGGAATGTTAGTTGGAGCTAGACGCATGGGTCATTCGATTGTGGATATCGTTAGTGAATTCAACATTCCGAGATTCACAGTATCAAGAGTGTGCCGAGAATATGAAATTTCATTCATCCCATCCCATCATGGACAGCGCAGTGGGCGATCACCTGCACTTAACGACCGAGACCGCCGACGTCTGTGTAGAATGGTCAATGTTAATAGACACGCAACACTTCGTCAAATAACTGCAGAAATCAATGTGGGACGTACGAGGGACGTGTCCGATAGGACTGTGCGGCGAAATTTGTCTTCCTTGGGCTATGACAGGAGAAGACCGACTCGAGTGCCTTTACTGACAGCACGACATCGCCTGCAGCGACTCTTCTGGGCTCGTGAGCATATCGACTGGTCCCTAGACTAGTGGAAAATCGTGGCGTGGTCAGATGAGACACGATTTCAGTTGCTACGAGCTGATGGTAGAGTTCGAGTGTGGCGCAGATCCCACGAAGCCATGGACCCAAACTGTCAACAAGGCACTGTTCAAGCTGGTGGTGGCTGCATAATGGTGTGGGCTGTTTTTACATGGCATGGACTCGGTCCTCTGGTGCAACTGAACCGATCATTGACTGGAAATGGTTATGTTCAGCTACTTGCAGATTACTTGAAGCTATTCATGGACTTCACGTACCCACACAACGACGGGATTTTTATGGATGACAATGCGACATATCACCGGGCCAGAACTGTTCGCGATTGGTTTGAAGAACATTCCGGACAATTCCAGCGCATGATCTGGCCACCTAGACCACCCGATATGAATCCCATCGAGCATTTATAGGACATGATCGAAAAGTCCGTTCGTGCCCAAACTCCTGCACCATCTACACTTTCACAATTCTGGACGTCTATACAGACAGCATGGCTCAATATTCCTGCAGAGGACTTTCAACGGCTTGTGGACTCCATGACATGTCGAGTTGTTGCACTTCGCCGGCCAAAAGGAGGACCGACACGATATTAACAGCCATCCCATGACTTTTGTCACTTCAGTGTATTATGTATTATATCTTGGAAAAAAAATCTGAACAAACTTTCTCAGTTCTAAAGTATTATCAAGGAATCGTTAAGTTGATTCTGAAATTTCATTTTTACGTATACGAAAAATTTGTAACTATGCAACAATAATTTTAAAACATTTTATTACTATACATTTATGTAGAATTTTTTTTTCATTTAGAAATTTCTTTAAATTCATACATATGCTGTATAAATCTTAAGTTATTTTTATTTATAGTTTTCTTCTGAATGACATCAATCGTGGAAAATCCAAATGTTATTAATTTAGTTTATTAATTAGTAATTATTCTAAGTAAGATTAGTAATTAAATTCTAAAAAGAAAATGATTCAAAACGAACAATTTCAAAAAAAATTTCATAAAAAATTTCAAAATTCCAAGATATAAAGAAGGAAGCCGAAACGAATAACAAAATTTGTATAAACCAATATAAGTTAATAAAATTGTCAAACAAAAGTAAAGAAAATACCAAAAAAATGAAGTAAGAAAAAAAATTATTTATTCTGCTCTCGGTAAATATTCCACAGAATTAAAATAGTATTAGTTAATAGAATGTCTGTAAATGGTGTAATTTCAGGTTTATAATAGTAAAATGATTGATAAAAGAAATAAAATTATTAACACAGATTGACATTTATAAAGAAAATTAAAAGATAAATCATGCTTTCTTAATTTTCAGGAACCATAAAAACTGTTCTTATATAGTATGAATTTTCTAATAATGTTTTCAATTGCTATTTTTATCAAAGTAGGTGCTTATACAAAAAATTTGAGTAATAATTTTAATTTGGCAAAAAAAAAATCCTTATCCAAAATAACGTAGAATATTAAAAGCAAATCCTAAATATACTGCAAATTACAGAAAGTTAATTATGAATAATTAACAAAAAATATAATATAAACATAAAATTATATTCAATACAAACAATATAAGGTTAAATAACGCATATTGAAAATGAAAAAAAGCAACTTCTGTTGAAAATGGAATATAGGTTTTAAAAATTTAGATTTATTACCATTCATCAATAATAAACTGGTAAAAAATGTAAGAAAAGTGGTGAAAAAAACCTTTTTGGATACATATATCTTCAATTCTATGTCAAAAATGGAACAAATTGTAAGGGAATAGAAAAACACCACGAAAAAATATTTTCAAAACGGAAAAAGAAATTAACACCCCTTAAATTTAGACAAAAGCAGAAAATGTGAATTTTTGCATTGATGTTGATAATTTATGTAATGTATACTTGAAGAACCATCCATAAATTATAACAAATAAAATATTCTAAAAATATGAATTAAGAAAACTATATATATATATATATATATATATATATATATATATATAT
>JAOUZG010019048.1:29514-66853 GCA_026289955.1 Argiope argentata | reverse complement strand
GAGAGAGAGAGAGAGAGAGAGAGAGAGAGAGAGAGAGAGAGATTTCCTGTAAAAACATGCAATCGAATTTTATTTTTTGTTCAAAAGGTTTTTTGTGTAACTGTATTTCAAAGACAGATATATTGCCAAAAATATCCTTACCGGAAACTCGAAGGCTTAAAATGCGTTTTTTTGCTAATGTCGATTTGTTGTCTTTGTATATTGGAAAAAGTTAAAAAAAAACTTTTGAGTTATATGACATAAATTTACTTCTTTAAATACATTGCTTTTGGCCGAATTATTTTAATTTTTTCATTCTCTTGGAAGATTTGAAGCTGTTGCACCTTTAAATGCATAAAGGCACACACCTTTCACGTCCAGATGAACCATAATAAACTTATAACAATTAATCGCAATAAATATTCAGTGCTTTTTGTTTAAGGCGTTCTACAGGATATGGTACTTAAGCTCCGTTTTGAAAAAGACGGAAATACGATTAATTTTTTTCATCCTTTCAAAGGTATATAAAGTATTTCAAAGAATATTTTTAAATATTTACGGTAAATTGTCAGTTTATTTATAAATTCGGCACAACTGATACATGACCAAAACAAAACATTTATTTTACAATTGCATTCAATCTTCGAAAACATACCCATGGATGATATAACCCAGAATTCTATATTCGACGCCAGCACACTTCAAAAATATGATAAGATACTTTTATGATGAAGCTGGACATTGCTGCAATTTAACCTAAGTAATGAAGTTAAAAAAAGGTGCAAAATAAAAGTAATCATCTATCTTATAGATTCAAAATAAAATACAATAAAAAAAAGCAGGAATAAAAATTATGGTTTATATTTTCTTGCTTCATCAACAATGTATTAAATTATCAATTGCATATTCTTTGTGATCTCTGTTGACCTAAAAAAGAATTATTATCATTCAGGTTAAACCTTCTGAATTTTCTGATCTATCAAACGAATTTTCTCCGTACCATTCGGCTTATCTTTATTCTATTTTACATTCTAAAAAAATTAGTTAGTCTAATCAACTTCTAAAGAAACTCGAAAACATAGCCAACATTTCAAAATAGTTATAGAAGTCTGGAAATTCAGGCAACTCCATGAGCATAAATATGTATTATTAATTCATCTATTCAGAACTCTGGACAATTTCGCATTTACAGTTATGAACTAAGTGGAGATAAAATCATTTAAAAGAATTTTCTAACCATATCTAGTTTTTAGAAAAGAGTTGACCTCTTTTTTCTAAATTCTCTCCTCTTTGCCATTACTTCTCCGTTTCTTAGAAATCAGGTAATAAAATGTGTCTTAAAATGTGAAATTTTATACAGGGATTTTGTTTCTCAGACTACACATGATAAAGTTTTCCTAATTTTTTTATTTGTAAAAAATATTGAAGCATATGACATTGGATTTTAGAAATAATATTTTGGATAAGGAAAACATTTATTGAAATATTTGAACCCATAAAAAGAAGATATTCACATCACGAAAATGAATTTTTTCCCTCTACTGTGCTCTTTTATAATATAATTATATAAAATATTGTCTTGGGAATGTGAGAATCTTATAAGAAATCCAATTAAGACATTTCATTTAATTTTGAAAATTATGCATTTTTATTTCATCTATTGGAATAATGAAATCTGTTTTCACTTTTGACTTTCTAATGCCTCCCAAAAATCTGAGCATAATAAAATTTATTTTTTATAGAATATGGAAGGGCATTTGGATTTTGATTCTTTAAAAGCACTACAAATGCTTTACTGCAAAAAATACGATTAGGATTAAAATAATGTGGTCCTGTTGCTTTAGAAAATATAATACAATCCTCATGTTCAGTATAATATACACACGTTTCACTGAGATAACAGAGTTTAAATTTAAATTATTTAAATGATTGCCGGCAGCTTAAAAAATTCTTTTGTTAACTCTTAAGAAAAAAATTCAATCTTTTTCTGCTCTTACCTATTTTGATATGACAAAGGTTGAAATCCCTCATGAAAATTATGACAAATGAATCTATCATCATTGATAATTATCAACTTAAAAATTCTCAAAAACTATGTGGTAACACATGAAGCTCAAGATCACAAACTCTGAAAAGCATTGATCCGCATGGTAATTAGATCAATTCTTGAATTTACTGCTCTAATTTCAAAGGAGTTTTCTATTTCTATCAATCTGAAGCACATATGGCATCCTTCTGTGCTCGTACATATATTTATGAGTTAGAAATTTATATTCATCTTGGAAATTTTTACAAATGATATTGACATCATTGGTGATCATCAAATGAAATATCTTTAGAAAATTGTGTGATATTACATGGTACTCAAGATCACAAACTCTGAAAAACACCTATTGCATTCTTATCAGATCAGTACTTGAATATAGCCGCTCCTATTTAGAACCTGGATTCCGTCCATAATAAAGCTTCAAAAATAATAATCAATCCAATCTCTTCACAAACAAAGAAAAAGCAGGAATGTGGTCTGCTTCTCTTAGAAAATAAATGCAATATCACCACCGTCAAGCTCATCAACAAGCTCCGTTACATATCTTTATTATGGTTTACAAATAGTGAAAAGATTCTACTAGGCTTAAAGATCCTTGATTCTCCAACTTGATAAAGATATAAAATAAAATGTCTTAAGGGATGGTACTCCCTTAAGAGTTTTCTTCTAGAGAGAAAAGTAAGCCTGAACTTGTTGTAACTAAGTAGTCATGTCACTAAACACCCCGGAATTGTACCAAACGTCCTCGGAAGAATGTGAAGTGAAGAGTGTAAGAACAGTCGATGCAGAGAGCTGTGCGTGTTTTATAGGAGTTCTGAGGAGAATTCTGAGTCATTAATCATTAGTAATAAACCTGAAAGGTAATCCAAAATTGTAAATAATATATTTCATATCCAAATGCGAAAGTATTCCTGTCTTCTGTGCTCATTTACTACATATGTTATATAAAAAAAACCATAGCACTTAGAAAAACCTCCTTGATACTATAAAAAAATTCTCTCAGGGAAATTTAAATGGCTTATTAGACTAGTCCCTCTACAAAATAGGCACTGGTGTCATCCTTCTATTTTCAGATGGTAATATCCATTCAATTATAAATTGAGACAATTATGATTCCCTCTTAGATCCCCAGTTGAGAGACCCTCGTCTTTTACCCGACTGATTCTTACTCTATGAACTTCAAGGAAGGTTTGGTGATCTTTTCTAGATTCTAAATAAGCTTTAGAAGTCATCAGAAATGGAGAAATAATATTGCATCCGATATAAATGTCCTTCTAGGCTGAAAAACTAGAGAAAAACATGTGTGGCGCAATGGATACCTGTACGTGTAAATAATAAGGGAAATGGATGTACTGATTCTTTGACTAAAGAAGATATATAAGTATTTAATCCAATACCAGCGCCACGTTTATGGATGGAAGCGTAGTGGTCAAGTGTAGACTTTTAATCTTAAAGAAGCTTCTTATCACAGATTTCGACTGTTCCAGAAACATAACATCCGCAATAACTTGATCAAGGAGAAATCCATATATGGGCATTAAAATTGATCTGGAATAAAAAAAATCATACATTTAGTGTAAAAAAAAATCTGTCTGAACTCCATATTATACCAAAACATATCTTTGAATGTTCGGCTTTCTCAAAAAATATACTACAACTTGGAATAGTACCACTTATTGATCCATTGCTAAAAGTTTTATCGAGTCTTGAGGCATTGCAATTGGTACACAGTTGTTCAAACCTTTGCACGGAAAGCTGATGTACTTTTGTTTAATTTTTTTCTTCTTTTTTTGTGTTTCGAACTTTTAGGGTATTGTGGTTTTAAGAATTTAATTTATTGCATGGTTTTAATGCTTTACCGTATTAAGTTATATATTTTTGAAGCGTATTGGTGTTTTAATTACTTATTGATATTTTTTTACTGCCACTCCGTGGACACAAGAAAGGCAACATCTCTATCAAATTGAATTTCATTAAAACATAAAATTTCGAGAAACTGACAGAAGTATTATTATGAAAATTGTAATTTTAATTGTTTTTATAGAATAATCATTTTTTAATAAATAGTTATCAATTCCCATTTTTATACAATTTATTTTGACTTTATTCATTCAAGGTAAAAGTTAGAGTATTTGGAGTATTTGTTTTTACATTACAATTTTGATAAAAAAATATATATCTTAATTTTTCAACAATAAAGCTTGCTTTAAAAATTATTGTTATTTAATCACTTTTTTGAAATTTTTCACCTAAGCTTATATACTGATGAAATGGAATTTCATCGGAAAAGAGTTCACTTGTTTACGATAGTAGGACTTGGGTTGCTAAAGGGTAATAAAGTTAAAAAAATAGCACGAAAAGATAGACTGATTCATAAAATTCTTAATTCGAATAGAGATGGATTTATTTTTTAAGTAATCTGCATTAAAAAGAGTTCATTGGAAAAGCGCACACAAATTTAATTTATTACGTATATACGTATAAACATTGTTTTATAATAATATTCTAATACATCAATTCATCAATCTATCAATTATCCATTCACAATTATCATCATATTATCATATAATAGAGCTTCGAGACAAATGTAATTAATTTCAATCATTATAACCAATTGATATGTGCATTCAGCTTTATGTTTTAGAAAAAAATCAAAGTAAATCCTGTAAAAAATACATTAAGATTATTTAAAGTCCAATAGAGATATTGCATTGTTTCTTTTTAAGATAAAATTAAACCGTGTTTTGGTTTTAAAAAAATTAAATAATGTAAACGGAACAGAAAAGGTGAAAACTGCAGACCGTAAAAGTATTAACAGAAAGTTAGAATTGATAAAAAAAAATCAAATGGAAAGAAATAGCGTGAAGTGGAAGTTGTTTCCAATTCTACTTCCCCACAATCTTTTTTCTTCTCGAAATCTTCAAGGACATGTCTCCTCTTAAAACTCTGTGGTGTTCCGAATGGATTTCCATGATGCTTACACGGCATCTCTTTAGGCCTTATACAGAGAAAAGCGTTCAATGCGGAAAAATAGGAAAAAATCATCTCGGAACTGTTTATGGTCTTCTGTAATGGGATATTACCGTTCCCTAGAGTAGATATTGAGAGTCATCAAGAAGATAAGGGGAATATTTCCAAAGATAGAATTTCTTTTATTCGAAGGTTAAGCGGTGGGAGAATCTTCTGTGAAGAATAAGAAAAACTGTTTTACCCGCAAAATGGAATAGGAACGTTTATTAAGTTATACTCTGGAACTTTCGTAATTCGAAACAAATGAAACTATAATAAAAATCCGATGTATATTAAAATTATAAAAGTAAACAACCGGTTCTATAAATAAATACAGCAAAACAAGAAAAAATGGAATTTTAAAAATAAAATAATATCAAAGGACTACTGCGATACATTTTTTAATAATCTTTACATAATTAATATGTAAAAAATACTACAATATATAGCAAGTAGTAATTTGTATTTATGCAAACCTAATTTTTATTTATGCAATTTATTATTCAACCATTTCCCCCCCCCCAAAAAAAATTATTCCAATAAATTAGTAAGTATTTTTAAAGATTATAGTGCATATCTGCAATGTGATACTGCATAATTCAAATGCAGAGATTATCCAAAAACTCAAAAACGGCTGTGCAATCTGTATTCGTTGTGTTCAAAGTTTTTAAAAAGTGTATAATTTTGGATTGCTTTCTTAATTAAATGTATTAGATGATAAAAAAAGATCTCTTAAAATATTAATAACTTAATATATAAAGTATGATAATTAAGGATATATGTTTATGAATGAATAGTTTTATGAATAAATTTTTACTATCGAAATCAATATTGATATAAAAATTATGTTTCACAACTTTTAATTTCGCTTCAGAATTACACACTAATATTTAGCATTATGGGGATAAGAACTCAAAGGACTAGGAAAAAAGCTATATGAACAGCTATATGAACATTTTGTTCAGCTATATGAACAGTGTTTCTTTTCCTTAACTAAGGTTTAAGAGAGTAACATGAATTCATGTGCACAGGTTGTATCTGTGATCATGATACAAAACTTTTCAAGTGGTACAACTTACTAAAACATACATTTTGTGTTTAGTAGTGTATGGTGTAAAGTGTACAAATTATTTGACTTGAACAGAAAAATATTATTTATTCAGAACATCATCGCTAAGTGCTTCTTTGTAGTAATGTTTTATAAAAGCTTGAAATTGCGACCAATAGCAATAATACGCGGGAAATTTTGGAGAAGGGATTGTAGAATGATTCCAAAGATGACAGGCACTTCGTGCACGCGATAGACCAAAATAGATAATCAAACGGCGAAGTCTTCAACTGATTTAAGGAGAATCTGGTAAATAAACACCTTCAGATACCTTCATCAGAAATAATCGATAGAATAAGCAAGCTGGATATCCATCGTATTGGTTCTCTAAATCCAATTCAATGTCTCAAAAAGTAGTCATGCCTTCCCATTTGGATAGTTCAATAATTCCTTATTTATAGCATATTGTGGTAATTTTATTCGAATATTCTTGCTAAATCTAATTTTTCTTCTACCAAAAATGGGAAATTAAAGGAATAATTCAATAACGTTTTGAAAAGGAGCCTAAATTGCAACAAATATGATAAAATAAGATTTAATTAATTTTCAGATGTAATTGATAAATTTTTAAATAATTACATCAAGTCGGATTAAATATCTTAACTGGTTTGGTTACATCTTGAAGTACAGAAATTAAAATCCTTCGAAGGAAAATTTTATTGCTGTCAGTTAAAATATCCATCATGCTTTAACTGGTAACTAATGTAAGCCTATTATTAAATCCAAGACTACTCTCTGAAATCCTTTACTGCAACAAACTGCAATCTTAATTGGTAGAGAATAATTGGATTAAACTAAGCCTGTGAATTTAATTGAATTACTTACATATTACAGAATGTTAGTCATACCGGATTTAATTAAATCTTATCTCGCTTCCCATTCTTAAGTTGTTCTCAAATCTCAAAGCTCCTTCGAGGAAAGGGGCTTTGTCTGTGCAAATAGGGTTAATTACTTTTTACACTGTTATAATTCATTTGGAAACAACAGATGCTTGTTTGAACTTTGATTCAATTTAAATCAATTGTGTAGCAGAGGATGTTTATTTATCATTTACTTCAAAATCGTCTTATAAAGTTAAAGGAAATCGCATCAGAGTTGTCCATCGCAGAGGTTAATTTAGTTATGCCGACGTTCAGATGTAAAACAACATTAGGGATATTTTGAATGGACTTTCCAGCAATCAGATGACTTCGACGATATCTGTTTGCATATTTCCTTTCCCAAATGGAAGTTATTCAATCACTGCAGAGAGAATTGGAAGAAGAAACATCCAGCTGTGAATACATTTTTGGTATTTTTAAACCAATCATAATTTCAAAGTGTTGATAGAAGAAATTTTGTTGTATTCACACATGCTATATTTTTACAGCAAAACTGTAAAACACAGGAAAATTTACAGTAAATTACAGTAAAAGTGCCTCTATCCAGATTATTATTTACTATATCCCAATCAGCTTCCATTGTGATTTATCATTTGAATCGGGGCTTTAAACTGCAACCCTCTGATCTGGAAACTGATACCTTACCATCATGCCTCTGTGATTCATAATAACTCATAATTCATAAACTCTTAAAATACTCTGTTGTATATAGTTTATTTGATTTATATTAACTTCCCGTTGTAAAGAAAACTAGGGATATTTTGGGATGGACTTTGTAATTTTGAACCGTGGTTAAATGACGTGGTCGACATCTCAGATGGCCCCCTCTCTCCGCGCCACATTACACCAGTGGGAAGACATTTGAGCCTGACAGATTAAAGTTTAACAGATACCCTTACACGACGGTTCTTCGATGGAATTAGGCTATGGAAATCCCTTCTTAAATTTTTCAAGTAATTTCTAATGTATAATTTTTTTCCAAATACAATATTCTAGCTTCAAAGAGATGATTATCCGAAACCATTCTGAATCTATATAGTTTGCAAACAGATATGTGTAATTAAATTACTCTTACTCTCTGAGGGAAATCTAATCATCATGCCAATGCTTTCATAATAAACTCTTAAAACACGCTGATGCATATAGACATCCCTTTTCCTTAAACTCTTAAAGCAATTTGTCGTGTATAATTCCTCTCAGACCACTCTTTAGGTTTAAAAAATAAGTTTTGGATCCTAAAATTATCCGAAGTCATTCTGAATCAAAACCGATTGTACAAAGATACGTAGAATTAAAATTATCTTATTCTTTAATGCATAATTTCATTTTAAACTTTCCGCCATTTAGAAGAAAAAAACATTATTAAGGGGACCATTTATCTGTTTCGAAGGGATATTAATTGAACTTTCCCTTTGGCCTTCAAAGAGATGAGTTTTTGGTTCAAGCAAAATGAAAATACATAAAGAATGATATCTTTATTAAAATAAATTCTCTACCAGGTATTTGTTCAATGAATATTTATTGCATAATGCAAGAAGTAAAATGCCTATATCATGCAGTTAATACTTAGTATCATGATTTAGTTTCCAATATTTGCCGCTGTATATCTTAATACATATTGTATCTTATTAAGCCTCGTTATTAATTTTATCTGTTCTTTGACGACCTGCATGGAAATAGTGGCTATGTGGGCTATGAATTATTTTCTTATTCGAAATCTCATTAATTCGTTGTCATGTTCTATAACAAAAAAAGATTTTTCTTTTCATCATTCTTTTAAATTTTAATATACGTTCGTTTTAAATAATCATCTTTTAACTAATTGCAAATTATTTTCTTTATTTCAACTGTAAACAGGTTCAAATGAAGAGAGCATTATTTCCTCGCCACTCATACTTTCTTTATCGGTCTTTCTGTGCCAGTTGAATTATTACAGAAATTTATTTTCAGAGCTACATGGAAATTTAGCTTATTTCTATGGAAAGGGTTTCAAAGTTCAAAGTCCAACTTAACGTTTTAGTTTTAAGACGATATGCTTAAAACATAAATGATCCTATAAACCATCAAAATTCATGGCACAAGCTATATTATTTATTACATAAGTGACAAATAATATTTACCATTTATGGCAAATAATAAAAGTGAATTTAGTATTCTATGAATATCTTATCCGTAAGAATTTCCTCAAAGTTTCTTTAAAATTTTCATAATTTTGTCTACATAAATTTAGGTAGTTAATGAAATTACAGATAAACTGATTTCAAAGTATGTAGACCTGGTTTCTACAAAATCATATAATATTCAGTTCAAAAAATTAACTATATAAGTTTTCTACTTATTTTTCTGTGTGGCAGTGCTGTTATTGGCATAAAGATTAAGGATATGAGGGATTTGTTACCTTATATTCTAATTATTTTCCAAAAAAAATGTCATGATTTTTAAAAATAATAAAAATGGAACTTATTAATATAAAGTTAAAATTAAAATAATTTAAATGACATTACTCAAGAAAAGTTGAAATAAGACATTTTTACTCATGTGTTTCTTGACAATACAATATTCATTAAAAAATTCGCTTGATTCAATTGAAATTCCGCACTTAATGTTATAAAAATATATAATTTTCACATTTTGTAGGCTTTGAAAATCGTGTAAGCTTATTTTAGCCCATCAAAAGTGTACTTCATTATTTCTAATAAATTAAAAACGATCATACTATAATCTTATAACAATCTAATATTTAACAAATAAAATGAATGCATTAACATATACCAATATTTTTCACATCATTCAAATACAAATCCTTAAATAATATAAAATGGACTTAAACCACTTTCAACGAAAGCAACACACACATAATCTATGTGATAACTTTATTTAGAACATTTGAAGATTTCATTTACCAGAAGAAGTTTAAAGGCCATATTAATCTCAAAGATATCGTTACTGATTCTTTCGTGCGCATAAAAATATAAGCTTGATTATGTATGAGAAATTTTTAAAAAGAGTTTGTTATTATGTTTTCTCCTCATTTTTTACTTTGAAAATACTATTTATTATAAATATAGTTCTCATGTTATTTTATATAATAATAAGACATTTTTTTTGCTAGAACTCAAGCATAATCTCAGTTAACTTCAGTTGATTAATTAAATTCTATACTGTATTCAAATACTTAGTAAAAAGAAAGTAGGGTATATAAAGCAAAAGATAAAATTGAGGTTTTAAAGATAAAATGATAATTTGTTTAGAAACTTTCCTCTTCTATGCAGCTTAATTTAATTAAATTACTTTTCTCGTGGAATTAATTAATCAATTTTATTTAGTAGCACAGTGGGATATTGCTAAATTTATTTTATGGTATCTGTAACTATTGTATATTTGTTAACTGATTCAATTTAATACAACATTTTACTGATTTAGATTACTACAATAATAAAATTTATTGGATTTTTAATTTTTTTATATCATCAAATATATATTAAAACATAAATAATATTCTTGAGTTTCTTCCAATAAATTATAGAAAAAGAGAAGAACGTCTTCCTAAGAAAAAACTTTTTTCAAATATCGAAAAATAATCGTTAATTTAAAACAACGAAAACATTAAATAATTTTCCAAGAGACAACACGAATGTTAGTGCTTCACGAAAACGGCCAACAAAAAGTATAGAAATTGTTTTAAAAATGCATTGGGATTTTTTCGATTCCTTAAAAAATGGCAAACAGATAATGCGAAAATACAATTAAATTTTTGCAGGTGAATTAAATAAAACCATTAAGTTAATTTGGTTGTTGTTGTCGTTCCCCGCTTTACAGAAGAAGGAGGGGTGCAGTAGCTTCTGAGGGTAATTAAGTTAGTTTTGTTATCTGAATTTATGGATTTCTGGAATTCTAATTCATAAATGTAGAATAATTTATATAATAAAATATAATTTGGAATTGAACCTATTAATAAAAGTTCTTAACTTGATTTTTAAAGTTTAAATAAGGCAAAATGTTGTTTCAACGGTTAATTGAATTTTTTGTTTGTCCTTTTTTAGTCCTAAAAAGCTTCAAGAACTTAAAAATGTATATATTGAGAATTCTTTCAAGTATTGCTGTCATTTCTATGGAATAAAAAATTTTTTTTAAATGAATTATCAATTTTTTAAATTATATTCTTTAAGATAAGTGAGGATTATTTCATTCGTTAATAAGGTAGTCTAAATTATAGTTCAATATTTAACTTCTCTTTAGAAACTGCGCAAGCTCAATGATTTGGATGAAAATCGAATTGTTTAACCTATGGTTTTCTATTATAAGAAGAAATGTCCCAGAAAACTCCTTTCCTAATCTTTAGTAGTTTTTAGCTGACTACATGTTGCTTATTACCTTCCCCATTTATGTCATTTTTCTATTAGACTGTTAACTTGATTTAATGTTGCATCCGGGCTATTTTGGAAAAGAACTATTAATTTTGAAAGGACTTAAATTAGCGATCACAAAAATTCTCTAAACCACTTTTTAAAACCATTTTAAAGTTAGTTGCAAATATAAGCCTTTTTTTAAACCTTAAACAATGTGCAATATTTTTTTATTACATCCTTCTGCTTAGCCTTCCATATAGATTAATTTTTAATTTAACAGCACTCTAATCCTTTATTTTAGGCAGATTTTTTAAAAAATTGTAAAGTTTATAGTATAGAGTTGATAATGTTATTGTATTGTCTGCAAATTACGTGACCCATGAAGCGAAAACCAATATGCAAAAAAAATGTTATGAAGAAAGTGCTAACATAAATCATTGTGTGATGCAGACAAACAGAAAACAGTCAGACATGTATGTATATTTTTGATGAATTGCGCGGTAACAAAATGAAGAGAATTAACAACTCAAATCCGATATTAAATAAATAGCAATATAAAAAATTATAACATTCAGAATATAATTACTGTTCCATTCAAATTAGATAAATGACAAGAAAAAGGAATCAAGATTAAAATAAGATACCGATTTATTTCCTTCGAAAGCACACAAACTATAAAGTCTTACCAAAAAATTGCAGAAATCAGTTAAATCTTAAGATTAGCTAGATAATCAGAAAATTAACTAAGGTAATCCATTAAAGTGAAAATAAGTGTTTCATTCTCAAATTGCTTTGGTGATCTGTAAATTTTCTGAATAATCTGCCCATTTCCTTTCACACACTCGTGTACTAATTATACGTCAATTAAAAATCTCCAATGCAAAAAAAATCAAACATTTAAAAATATTATTGCAATTGAGGAAAATAGACCTAATATTTATTTAGTTTTATATATCTAAGGAATCACTTTATAGCTGTCAAAAAATAGAAAATTAGTTAATATAATCAATCACAACCAACTGAAAAAATGTAATAGGAAGAATCAAAAGGTATAATATAATATTCCAATGACGAAAATGAGTTTACGAAACGTATGATAAAATTATACTTACTCATTGAATCAATCTAAAGATTGAGAATATTTTAAATTGTATGCCGTACTATATAGTTGCAGCTCAATACAGTTTTATAAATTATAATAAATGAAAGCAACAGATAATGTCATACGCTGGCAAAACCGAAATTAAATTAAATTAAATTAAATAAGGGGGGGTACCTAAATAAAATAAGAGAAATAAACATTTGAACTTGAACCACATGAAATCCACTAATATGTGTATTACCTAATTAAAATGTGAAAAGCTCTTAATTCCGCACTATAACGAAGCAAACACGTTAATCTGATGATTTTATAAGTAATTTACACATTTTACAGCTTCCGAGATCTGATGAAAACATCGGTGTATTATTATCATAATTTTTTACTTGTTCAAATATGATTACCTTTAAATATTCTATCTTTATAAGCTATAAAAAGCAAAGAAAAAGCCTGGAAACTAAACAATTTAGTAAATGCACTCGGTGAAATAACCTTATCTAAAAGTAAACAAACATAAAAAAACTGCTCAGTAGAAGAGAAAATTAAGAGGAAGCTAGAATTGATGAAAGCTCTGCTAAAGAGAATCGGAAAGCTCTCCATTTAGGTTTAGTACAAAGGGACTCTTCTTCCCACTTTTTCTTCACTCACAGAAAATAAGGGAAAGAAGCAAATCCATGGAGAATCTGCCTACCTTCCCTTAACTCTGCAAATTCTACTAAAAACTTCCCTGCCTGATATCTCTGGCCTTTTCTTTAGGAAAAATTACACCCCACAGCCCTTGCTCAAAGTTGTTTAGAACACTCGAGTAATTGGCGATGAAACATTACTTCTGCTACTCGGGCAGTCATGGGAAAGATACAGAGGATATTCCTCGACCAGAAACATTTCTATTCCGAGATTTAAGTCGAAAAAGTTTCTTCCTTCGCGTATTGTGGAAACGGAACATTTTTTAGGTTTCATTCAGGAAGTTTATGCCACGTTATTAAAGTAATATCCATGATAAAAGAAATCGTATTTTTCTCTCTTGTCTTTGTAGAATTTTCTGTATTTAATTTTTTTCTGACTGTAAATTAATTACTACATGGTACAGAATTAATAGTTCTTAATTTTATTGAAATGGGAATAACAATGATAATAAAATTTGATTTTCAAATAATTTCAATAATTTTTCAAAACTCATTTCATTTTAAGTTTAAAATGTTTCTTTTTGAATTTCATTCTTCTTTTTCCCATTGTTATATCTTTACCAATTGTTATATACTTGATTTTGCTGGATTGCATTATGGTTCTGCATGGAGTTTAAGACACGCTAACATTAAATTCTACATTACATACTTTAAAAAATATAAATAAGGAAAAGAATGAAAAGATTTAGTTGTGTCTCATTTTATATCCTAGATACCATCGCAAATAAAATTTAAGAAAATGCTATTTAACGGAATAATTATTTTTAAAAGAAAAAGAAAGCGTAAAAGAACTTTCAAAATTTTGTTTTTAAAGTCAAAAAAGAAAAAAAAACTAAAATTAAAAAAATTAATACGGGTATACTTATTGCACACGTTAGGTCTATATCTGCAAAATATCACCAATAAATACTACTGTTACTTAACTTTTGTTCTTTAGAGCATCATTTTACGTAGCTTGCAAGTATTAAATGCCAGTCACGTGAGTTTACGGTGAATGATTTATTTCGTACTAGTTACACTGCTTATTTTTTAAGTGTGGCAATATTAGAAAAAAAAAATGAATCGCAGAATGTCAATCACATGCAGTTTTATCAAAAGCATAATTCTAAAAACCTATTAAATATGAAAAATTTTTATCTGAAACAAGGAGAGAAGAGAAGGCGGAGGGAGGTACCTTTTCATCTTTTAAAATGAAGTTAAAAAAACAATTCTTACGAGGAGAAAAAAATAATTTGAAGTTGACTTTTCCTAATACATAGGGTGTTCATTAATTATTGTCGAGGTTTCCGTACCTCATAACTTCCGAATAAAAAATATTTCGCAAAAAGTGATTACGTATTCGTAAATTACAACTCAAAGAATTTTATTAATGATATTAAAGTGCACAAAAAGCTTATTAAAATATATTAAAGCTTGCACAATTTTCAATTTGTTGGCATTCAGCTTATGGCGGTTATAGAGAACGTTCCATATTGTCGTATGCGGCATATGTAACTGCACAGTAGATTGTCTCGTTGATTTTCGTAGACTACGAGTAAACTTTTCTTGGATGCGATCAGCATTTACCTGCGAAGTGCTCGGTCTTCCCTCTCCCTTTCGGTGTAGAACGCTACCAGTTTCCTAAAATTGTGTTAACCATAGTCTGATAGAATTATCCGAAGTAGGATCTTTCTTGTACGTGGTCCTGGAGAGACATTGAGTAGTTATGACTGATTTAGTTTCGGAAAACCACAATACACACATTGCTTTTTCTTGCACGGTTGCCATTTTTATTAATGGCGTCATAATTATCGAGACTGCAAATGCGCTAAGATTTCATTGTTGTCACGTAAAATTCTTTGAGTTTTAATTTACGAATACGTAATCAGTTTTGGGGGAATGTTTTTTATTCGAAAGTTGTGAGGTAAGGAAACCCCGACAATAATTAATGAACATCCTGTATTTTTTTTTGTAATAGAAAAAAATATCTGTAAATGCTGAAATATTAAAATTAAATCTTTTGATTAGAAGTTCAAAACAAAGAAGTATGGCAATAAAGTACAGAAGTGCGGAAATTGTCATTTCTTCTGATATTAATTCTCTTTTATTAAGCTTAAAAATAAAATAAGAACTTATTACTTACGGGAATGAAAGAAAATGAAGAACTTCGAAAGACAACTATGACGGCTTTTTGGCTACAGCTTCACAAGAATAATCAATTGAAATTTCTGTTAATTGATTAATTACTAATATTTTATCTCATTCTTTTATTTAGCTTTTCAATATGGAATTGCATTTTTATCGCTTAAGAAAAACAAAGACATGAATGATATAACTGCAAGCAACATTTTAACTGAAAGTACATAATCTGGATATAAAAAGTACATATTCTAAATATATACCCAGACTTCATGTAATTTGAAATTCATATATGTCAATATTTGTAAATATAACAAATATTAAAAAAATAAATTTTATTATAAAAAAAGTGAAAAATATTATTTTTATTCCTTTCTTTTAGGCTTGCTGAAGGTAATGAAATTAAAAGTGAGGATGGGTGAGAGAAAGAAAGCCCTGTTTATGTTCTTGTTCTGTAATATTTTAAGATAGCAATATTACATTTCATTTTTTTAATGATTTAGAAATTTCGTCCGATCTGGTTTGGGTTTTCAAAAAAGGTGACACTTCTTCAGTTCGAGAAAACAACGCTTAATTCCTTTGAAATGGAACATAATGTTTTTTAAAAAGATAAATTACTATAACCACTATAACTATCATATGAGAGCATAAAAGAACATATTTTCCGAATTTATTAATGAATACACGGAAATAGAGGAAAGAGAAGGAAAGCCAATTAATTCAAATACATTTAAAGAATATAAAATCATTAAATTTAGATAATTTAATCAGATTCTTCTTCTTTTGGATTTGCATCCTTCATTCAGAGGAGCAGGTTTAAGCTGGATACAGTAAATAATTTGAATTATTTTATAGAAATTCTAAAATATATTTTATGTGATTAAAATTTCTATTCATATGGAAAGTGGCTTTTAGAAAGTTGAATCTAATTATCTAGATATCTTTTGCCAAGCAACATTTTAAAAATTTAAATGTTTTTCTTCGGTTAATGTCACCTAATATTTTGAAAATAAAAAAGAAACTAATTTAATAATTAGTCTAGCTTTATTTTTCGTAATTAAGATCTTTAAATGTTTCTTTTCAATTTTTTTTCTTTGAAAAGCATTTGATCATGATTATAGTTTATATAAAAGTCCAAATCTATTTTATTAAGTGCTAATCAAATAACCCTTACAATCCTAAAATAGTTGTAAATTGTAAAAATAAAATTACTACGACAAAAATGTAAGTAACTTCTGAAGAATTATTATATATTTTTTTAAAATTACAATTTAATCTTGCTTTATTAATATGAATTATAGAATAATTTTAATATAACAAGAAATCGTATGTAAAAAAACCCGGATGAAATTTGAAAATTAATAAGGAGTCACAAAACTTAATTAAAATTCTTATATATAAATCAAATTTAACTATCGAAGATTCAACTGACGCAAAAAATATTCCATGAAAAGAAAGTTATGTTACGAATTTCTAAAATGCTAAGCTGGTTCAAAATTTCGATTGTTTTCTTACATTTGGTATTTATCAGGTTAGTCATGGGGTTCACTTCTGCATATATTAAACAAAAATTATTATCAATGTATTATTCATCCTGTAATAAACCAGAAGCGCAAGTTTCACATTAGTTTTCCATTAAATACAAAAATGTAGTATTTTTATATTTCAAAATGAGAGTCGCATTATTAAAATATGCAAAGATATTATGATTTTATGAACTTGGAGCAGAAACGCTTTCCTCACGTATTATCAATCTAATTCAAAATTAGTGAAACATTTGTATTTCTAATGCAATTTAGGACAGCTAGAATTTTCAGTGAACGTAACTCAGTTTATTTAAAAGATGTATGCTCGGGATTTTGAAGAATGACCAATGCAAATTCTTAAAATTGTCATTGCTTAATAATTTCAGTTATTTTAGAAATATCGCGTTGAAAAACATGACTTTGAAGAATAATATTAAAATAATAAACTACGGGAAGTGCTTTCCTTTTTTACTTTCTTGAAAAACAGTCACGTATAATCTACAATATTTGATGAATTAAAGTTTAATCAATTTATATTCTATATTTAAAGATGTGTGATATTTTTGTTGATTTCTTTAATGTTTAAATTGCAGTAGCACAAATAATGATTAAACACCCGTTTCCGAATTTTCTGTTAATAATATATTAAAATATTCAAAGAAATTTTATAAAATTTTCTGTAGTAGTAGTTTTCCTTTATTTTTCCAATTCACCTCTCATCCCTAAACAATATTCTTCCACACCAATGCTTCCGAAAAACCGTTCTAACCAACCCATCCTATTCATGCTTCCTGCGCCATTTTACAATTCAATTTTCCAGCCGATGAGCATGCAAACCTAAGAAAACATTTCGGAAGAAAGACAGAGCACGGAATTGGATCTTCGCAGAAATTGTGGAAGGTACCGTTGCCTAGCAACGGCAGTCAAGCGATGACATCTTCCGAAGGAAAGCGAAAAAGTTGTCCACTCGTAAGGGCAAACGATGTAAGCAACTGTCCAGACCGACTTGTCTGTCCCGAATGTTTCGCTGGTTCTCATTTTATTTATTTCTTCAACAACTATAAAAGGAAGTTTTTGTCATTTTTCAGGGTTTATATTTAGATCTGGAAAAAGCATTCAAATATCGAATAAAATATACATTACTCAGAAAGTGAAATCGTAAAAAACTTTCCATCTATTTCTTTTCTTTTTTCCCCACTTTTTTTTCTTTTTTGGAGGGTTTGGGGGGGGGAAGGTAAAAGCACTTATACACTTTTTGGTTTGGATTTCGGAAGAAATTTTTTTGGTGTTATGGCATGGCCAACTGAACTTCGCTATGAAAAAAAAATAATGGAAATAAATTTCTTAAAAAGCTATAACTAAACTTAAAAAAGAAAAATAATAATGATTTTTGATAGTAAAAATATCTAAGGATCAAAATTTAAAATCTTGACAAGAAAATTTTAAATTACATGAACATTTGATCACTTTCATATTACATTTAAATTATAATATAAACATTATGAATGTTATCTTTTTTCCCTTATACTCAGAGTTACTTCAATTTCTAATGACATTAATTCTAGTGCTTTCAGTTCTCATGAATTTCCAATCTGGCTTTCAGTTTTTGACATAACACACATGTACGCATCTTGCATTTTCGAAAATTTATAATAGCGTTATTTATTATTATTATTATTTGCATTGCACATTTCAATATCTAATATATTTGATGATTCACGGTTTTTTAAGGGCAAATTCAAATCAAAGGTTTTTTTACTTATTTTTTTTAATATTTCACTTCGTAATATAAGTTACCTGCCTTGAAAATATGAAGAATTATTTTTTTTCAGGATTTATATGATCTGTTCTAATGTCTCAATTCTGTCTATTACTCTAGATATACATATGAATTATAGATATGATTCAATCGAGCAATAAGAAATACAATAAAAATTTGTTTATATAACAAATCATATTTAAAATCTAGTTGACATTTGGAATAATATATATATATATATATATATATATATATATAATGATCTTTTAAATTCTAATTTCAATTCTTATTAATTTTGAAAGTTTTGTTTTAACCCATAGTAACTTCATTCCAAAATGTTCTCTTATTTCCTGATCCCATTTCACTTTTTCTTTTTAATGAATCAAATGAAGTGTTGAAAATATACTGTGTGTCTCTTTCCAAATTCAACATGTAAGAGGAGTCCTGTCAAAATTCGACACGTGTCAGATTTATGAATATATCATAGTATATAAAAACAGGAAAAATCTGTTCGTTTTTTGTTGTTGTCTTTTTACCTTTTCCTACTTTTGTCTCGAGATGGAATAAAACGGAATTAAAAATCTTCTTCTGATTTTAGACCACGACTTCTGCTTCAAATCAAAATTCTTAACATGAATTACATTATATATTCCATGTCATTCTGAAAAAACACGTCCACAATTAATTCTTTTTCAAATTAAATAGAATGTATTTTTACTAATTGAATTTTTTGCCTTAACTGAAGTTTATTGCCGCAACTCGTAAAAAAGACTATTTCAAATTGTACAGATGCAGATCTGTACCGAAAGGGAGGGACGAGATTTTCTGTTGTAAGTTTAGTAAAGCAAGTAAACTGTTGAAAGACGCCTATATAAAATGATAAGTGAGCGTTGAAAGTTAAAAATATACTGAAGGGGAGATTTTTCTACTGATTCTCGTATGTTGGATGAAGATGAGTTAAAGTAAGTCATACAATAAAAATTATATGTGGGAAACTCGTTAAAGATATGCGCGACTTTAAAATGAGCAATACATGATGGGCTTCTCATCACTGTCTCGTCGAATAATAGACGTTTGTGAGTGAAACGAGTGTGGCCGATGCGAAGTCCAGCTAGTTTCATATCTGCAGTTTTTTCTGAAATAATGGGCTATAAGCGATTGTGTGGTTTAATGAAATGTTGCACATCGGCTTGTTGATACTCTGATTTGCTAAATCCATCCAGCGAAAACATCGTTTTCTGCAAACAAAAAATGGCCGCAGTATTGTTATATCTTCGCGATATTGTACAATATTTAGTATATCAAGCAATATTGATAGCATATTATCCAATATCTTGTAAGAGAAAATAGAAATATAGCTTCTTCTGCTCAAAATTGGTCGTAAAAAGGTGCATCTAAAAGCAGAATTAACAAATAACATAGTTTTAAATTTATTTGCGGTTAATAATGAAATTAAAGAAAGCTTTGATTCTCTATTTTTTGTCTCTATTTTGTCTGTAAAAACAGAACAAATACTTACTGAAGAATAATTCTCGTTAAATATTTCGAACCGTACTGGTGAAACAGCCTCAAATATTATAGGTCCGAGGAATCGTTATCAACAAAATGGAAAATATTTAAAACACAATATTTACTTAAAAAATTAGTCATACACACTCACACACACTATATATGTTATAAGTCATTTTCTTTTCTTTTTTTTGCGAAAATGCAGGAACTTTTGACGTTGTAAAAAGTGTTTAAAAATAGATGAGTTTATAAATAGGTCATTTAACTCAAAGAGGATGGAAATGGTGGAAATGGGAGGTGTTAAATATTTCCTTATAATATTTTTCCCGGCAGAAGGCACCTCGAAATAAGGATGAGATACTTCCAGTATGGTGGTTGGATCTCGCTGCCCTGATGGGTACACTAATAGGTGGAGGTAGGCTCTTCCCATGGATGACAGGACGTACTTCCTACGGGATAGATTGTAACGTCGCCTCTGATGTCATTAAGACTCAGCCACAATTCCCGTCAGTGTTGCTGTTGCGGCGGTCCGGTCACTCAGTTCTATGTTTTAACTCCGATGCCTTCAGTCGGGTCGGAGATTCTGTTATGACTTTCCTTATAATAATGAAGATAGAAAACTAAATCAAATTAACCGAATTAACGTCTCAATTAGGCAAATTTCAGTTTTTTTATTCTCTAACAATTTTTCTGATTTGTGAAATCTTTATTTTAATTTCCTTTAATATAACTTATTGTTAGTTTCAAGATGCAGGTATTATTGCCAATTGATAGAAAAATAAGTTTAAAAAAATTATTGACTAGGAATGCATTTGAAAAAGATTTCAAATTATTAAAAACACCATGTCAATATTTTAGTCTTGAAAAATAGAAATATTATCAGTACCTTCTAAAAATGATATTAATTAATTGTAGTTATTATTTTATTTTCATAATTTTTTTAAAAAAAATTAAGATTTTCAGCTCAATTCGAAATAAAATTTCATTCTTATATAAGGCACTCAAATTATTATTAGATCTCCCCCAAATGCAATATTTTTAAAACAATATATGTATGTTGTTTATATTTCAGTAATAATAAAGACCAATTTGTCACGCAACAATGGATGAAAAAATGTTTTCTGAAGAACAAATTACATAAAGGATCTCGCATTTGAAGAAGCAAAACCAAACAGGAAAGGAAAGTTCCCCTCGCTAACACCCCTTCTTCTGTAACGAACAGCACGCTTGGCATACGAAAAGATTCTCCGGATCCGAAGACGAACCACGATGAACGATGACAGAAACCGGCATCCTGATAAATAATTGCAGAAGATATCAAACAAAGAAAAAGAAGAAGATTCACTGAAAAAAAAGGGTGGGAGCCTCAACAGCTGTTTACATTATTTGTCCACACGGATGGCGTGAAAATCCTGAAAGTGTTCTCTTTCTTTTTGCGAGAAACAATGCATGATCTGCGTTGCCGGGCAACAACTGCCTTTCAATGCCGGCAAAAAAATCTTACAGTTTGTGTGATACCTTCGGGAAATGCTTTCTACAGTCTTTTGCGTGTTCGTTTTACAGAAAATCGAATCTTAAAGCAGTGGGGGATAAAATAAATGTGATGAATTAGTTCTAAATTGATTTTCATATCATGTGGTTTCAAATTATTTTTTACTTTCCCCTCTATGCAGTATTGCGAAAGTATAGAAATCGTCAAAAAATTCCAATTTGAGATTTTGACGAATCTGAGCATTTTAGAACCCCCCATCCCCTTCCCCAGAATTCGGAAATCCCTTTTTTAGAAAAAGAACTTCTGTCGTCCATGACACAATTAACACTTTGAGTAAGTAGTTGAAATTTGGTATATAGTCTTTTGATAAAATTTTCAAATTTATCTCAAACTTTGAGAAAATTTTTCTCAAAATTTTTTCAAAATTTTTTTCAAATTTATCTCAAACTTTGAGAAAATTTTTCTCAAAATTTTTTCAAATTTTTTTTCAAATTTATCTCAAATTCAGAGGAAATCTGGCTATTCTAATATAATTTAACACAAAAGCTAGACAGATGAAATTAGGTGAGTATAGATAACATCTATAGATTCAACACTTTTTGAAGTTTGAACCATACATAACAAGTGCGTACATATCGAGTATATATGTACTTTCAAGAATATATAAACGTTATATTTTATAAAAGCAATTACATAAATATATCAAAATATAAATGCACTTTTTTTGAATACAAGTAAAATTTTTGTTTCAATTGGTCGGGGAAAACGTATCTAAAAGTCAAATTCAATTTTTAGATAGTATTAATGCATAACAGGGATTAATCGCCAAAGATTACATGATAAATTCACGCTAAAAGTTAATATTTCGTAACTACTGGAATTCAGTCCCATATAAGGTTTACTCTGACATGACAATTTTATTAGAAAGGTGTGAGAAAGTTATGGGGGGGGGGACCACTCCCATTGGTTTCAGAGGAGTAAAATTCGGAATAAAAAGGACGAAAGATAAATATGGTAAAAATAAATTAAATATAAATATGGTTAAAAAATTAAATTAATATTTATGGCAAAAATAATTATTAAATAAGGTTTTTAATACGAATATTAAGGAAATTGGATGTAAATAAGGTATAAATTATCCGAGAGTTTTTAGTAAGAATATTTAAAAAAATTAGAAAATCTTTAGTGTGAAGTGTTAAAAACTTCTTGACTATCAGTTTTTAAATTTAATTGCACCACTTTGAACTGTTTCAATCTTTTAATTGGATGGTAATACACATTAATGATGTTTTTGATAAGTGTATTTCTAAAAATGTTTCGTTTTTTTTATTTTTAACATTTGTTATATCTTTTTCTTTTTTCGGTACTTCGCTTATAATCTAACCAATCTTTTACATTAAGTTTAATTATTAATTTAAAACATAATTCATGAAATTGTAGTTCTTTTTATTCTTGATATTTCAATTCTCATTCATATCTAATTTATTTCTTTATAGATTTCCTTTAATTTGCTTTCATACCTAAAATATGACCATAAAAATATAAGGAGTGAAATATTTTCGCTTTGGAATGTTTTTAAAATAAATATATGTCATATTTTTTGTAATATATTAGAGAATTTATGTTTACAAAATCACTAAAACTTATTGTTTTGTAAAATATATGTGTATAAATACTAACCCTTTCAGTCCTGACATTTAAAATTTGTTTAACTTTGGAGTAATATTGCAGTTTATGGTGTATTTGGTTTTTTTTCTTATTGACAACCATGACTATAATAATATAATAAACTAAATAATGTAAAATAGAGTAGAAAGACAATGATATGCCGGTTTATTTCATAAAATAGCTATTAGGAAAAAAATTTTAATAACAAAAAAGAATTTTAAAAATAATATTACTATCATAGCTGTCGTAGTTCGAGTCCTCTTTTATGCTTTATGTTTTTAGTTTAGAAGCCTTCAAATTGCTGAGGGGAATAGAAAAAACAAAAACAAAATCATACTATACTGTAAAAAACAAAAAATTAGTAAAAATATTATTCTCCATACATATTACAACTGCAATAAATACTAAAATAATATTTTTATGTGATTTAAACACACTGGTATCACTACTTATACTCTGAACAATGTCAGAACAGTTCTGAACTTAAACAAGTAAAACCTATCGCATTTCGAACAAAACCGCGCTATCTCATCCATTGGCAATTTTCGATTGGGAACTAATAAAGACCAATGGCACTCAAACGGTTAAAAGACATTTTAACATTTAAAAATATCTAGAGAAAATAAAATATAACTAAATTTCTTAAACTTTTAAATAAGCAAAACATTTTTTAAAATTAAAATCATACGAAAAAATATCCTTACCTTTATTCTGTATGTCTTCTTTCCTACATTCCTCCTTAAGTAAACTATACTTTCCAATGCGTTTTTTCTACTCAAACATTTCTTTCGGTAAAATTCTGGGGCAAGTGGTTGACCCTTTCAATCGAATAAAAATGGAAACAAGTTGTTTGGGAAGCAAAGGTTTGGAATAAAAGTTCAAATTCTATTTCATATCATTTACATATCTTCGAAGAAGTAGATCGCCCTTTGTGTGTGTGTAGTGGTGGTTGTTGGAGGGTTGAATTGGAAAGATCACCGTCTTCCTATTTTCTTAGGTTTGGGGAGAAGGAAATCCTATTTTCTCTAGTCTTTGGGGAAAATACATCTTATTCCCATTGACCGTTCACTCGTAATCGATAAAAACAATCTCCTTTTTCAGGTATATAGGATAGGTTTGAAGATAGGAATTGCATAAATCCAAATTTAAGGTAAACATTTTAGTGGAAATTTATCTTAGAAGCAAGTTTGTTTAACTGTATACATTTATATAAGTAAAACATTAGTTGAAATATTTTTAAGTAGAAAAAACATATGCGATAAGACAATGTATAAAACAGAAACTTGTATCGTTTTAAAATAATATTTTTAGGGCTCAAATAATAATCCCAATGCATACTTTTAATTTTATGGAAGATAATTTGTAGGTATCATGTTTCAAAAGTTAAACAAAATCTCCCAGGATATAGATTAAAAATTCTACGTCTTTAATTTCTTAAATTTAAAAAAATCTCTAAAATTGTTTTCGAATTTGGATATTTAAACTGTAAATTGTTGTTTGTAGGCTCATTGAAATATATTTTATCGACGGGTAGCAACATTTGATGATTCTTACATTATTGAAGTTAATACAAAAAGTATTTGTCCTCGAATGTAGAGATGAATAGGAAAATTTAATACTCTACCAGTTAACATACTTTATAGGTAATTAAGTGACATACTTACTTTATAGGTAATTAAGGTAATTAAGTGTCAACTTCATGCACATGCGCTGAAGAGCGCCCAACTCTTAACATTGTGGCTTCAGACCAGGGTTTCACTATTTTAAAAATTTAAAATTTATGGCCTTGTTAAGAATTAAAGTTCCCTCAGACGCTCCAGTAATAACTGGCGTGGTGGTCAGAGCGACTGGTTTAAATTTTAGAATGTAGAGATAAATGGGAAAATTTAGTACTCTACCTAATTAATATACTCTACAGAAAGGAAATTAAACATCCAAATGTTTATTGCTATCATAAGTTTATAACAAGAGTAATGATAAATCAATATAAATGAACTGAGAGCTCTATTTTAAACAGGAACCAGCATTAAAAAACCTTTTAAAAACATACGGGATTGAATTTACTTTTGTATCGTAAATGATAATCTGAACTATTAAAGATGCAGATTTGAATTTTTCACAAAAAAAAAGAGTAAAAATGCAAGGGCAATGAAATAACTAAATTAATTAAAAAATAGTCACTTTGACCAATCTTTCGATTTCTCGATAAGAAGTACTTAAGAATATAGAAACGAATTTGTGTTTAAGATCAAGAATATTCGGAAGTTAGAGAATAAAATAATGCTGTTGTTGAATTTCCTTTTCAAAATATATGTTTAAAAAAACAAGACTAACTATTTCTACTTCAAAGAAATAATAACTGCATACATATCATTTATTAATGAACAATCATATATAATTTTCCAAGAGCTCAAAAATAAATAAACGTTTTTTAGAACGTAAACACTATTAATATAAATAAAACGGAAAAATATGAATAAAGACAACAAATTATTATTGTACAATTGTAAAGGAAAATAAAACGATTTTAAAAAGAATTTTTCAGATGTGTTTTATAATGCGAATCGCATTTTTGTATAATTTTACACGAAATATATAATTGAAAAGATCAATAAATCAGATATGTATTTTATAGTTTGTGCTTTATTATTATTAATATTATTTTGTTGCTAAAAATGCTTATAAACTAAAATTAAAAGCAAAGAAGAATAGTTTATTAAATGGTATTGGGAGAGCTGTTTAGACAATAATCGATTGTCTCATTTATTAATGACATAAAACCAATACGGTGCGGAACATACTTTATAATCTAACAACTACTATAAACGGTTAAATAAAAATGTTGACTATTCAAAACCATAAAAAAAGAGACTGAATTATAATTCATAAAAAGTTTAAACAAAATGTGATAATTTAAGAAGATACCATATTAAAAAATATTAAAAATTTTAACAATTTATAATACAAAATAAATATTTTTCAAAAATATATGAAAAAATCACAAGTTAAAATTCACTTGATAATTATTAACAAATTAGGTTACAGTTAAAATTTTGGCGCACATTTTAATGTCTGTTTTCTAGATTACGTCTATGTTCTATACTTTTAACTTCATATATGATAATGGAAGTTCATACATAGTAAAGGAACTTCTATTAAAATTGCTACGACTTGTAGATTGTTGCAGTGTCCTAAACTCACGAAATGAACTTTTCAAAGGGTTTCTTGCTCATATTTAAAGAATCCTTTAAGCTGTTATAATAAAATGTCTATTGGCAATGAATCTAATAATTGGAGAATTACGGCTGAAAAATATAAATTGTTTTTTATGTCCAAGCCCGTTATTTGAGATACCAAAATGTTGAATGAAGTTCCTCATGGTTGACTGAATAGTCAAATACAGAAATAAATGTTCACCATAGTAAAGTCAATTGAAATTCCTTTTGAATTACATTATAATATCTTTTACAAGAATAATTGACTTTTTTCTTTAAGTGCAAGTAAATGTTTCCAGCCTTTTATTTAACATGACTGATTGATTGAAAATAATTAATTGTTATTAAAACAGTAAAAACATTAAACACATTTATTCTTTTAAAATACATAACAGTAAATTTTGCTTCCAAAATTTATAGCACATATATTATGATTATTTTCTACAACGTCAATCATTCTGAAGTTTTAAAAACCTTACTTCATTTGATTTCAACACCAACAATTCATAAGATCATATTCTCACTTCTAGAAAAATAATTGCATAAAGATTATATGCTTGTGAAAGCACTTAATATTTATATATTAAGTGTGAAAGCATTGAATACATTTTAATCAAGTTATATTATGTCCAATGTTATATTGAATTAAATTCTTTTAAGGCGGAAAAATGGTTATATACAAATGGTTCAGCTGAAAGAAGAGCATATAATTTCAATAACTTCAAAGGAATTTATTGTAATAAAAATAACAAAATGCTTATATTTTTTTTATTCATCAATAAATATTTTAAATTTGTTTCCTTTATAGTTATAAAAGTTGTAATTAAAAAATTATATTTGGCCTTTTCTTTCTATTAGTCCTCTAATTATAAGAGTTTTCAAAACTAAAAAAAATAATTTTACTAAGACAAATATTGTATATCTGGCTTAAAGTGAATAATTTAATACAGATGTTGATATTCAAAACTCGGTGATCTTTTCCGATAAAAAGGTCAAATAAGTTATTAATCTTAGTTTCTGGACAGATTTTTTTATATTCGTATATCTTGTATTTTAGATCTTAAAATTTTATTATCTAAAATTTTAATTTTTGTTCTTAAATTAATATTTAAAAATTAAAATCACCCGATTTTTTTAATTCGATGTTATTATATCTTGAAATAATATGCAAGTACTGAACTAGAGAATAAGCAACATGGGCATAGTCAAGCAATTTTACATTTATTTCATTACAGCATAATTAAAATAATTGAAAATGTCAGTTTAAGCAGAAAAGAATAGAATGATAAATTAAAAATTGAATAGAAATTCTCTTTATTCCATTTCCCTTTAGAAACTGCGTAATACATTTTTAAAGCTTTGTACAAAACGTTAATCAAATTATTTTATAAATTTTTAAACTGAAAGTTTATTGTCTTATACTTCTTTTTAGTGAAAAGAAAAAAAAATGTATTCCAATTTTTTAAAAAAATAGTTTTGGTTTATTACAAATATATTTTTCTTTAAAATAAATTGAAAAAACAATTAAACAAATTTAAAAATATAAACACAATGAAAAAGTTTTTCAAATCTTTCATCTTAAAAATAATTACAAATCGTAATAATAATGCAGAAAAAGACATTTTTCCCATGTGGAAAAACTTACTTTAGATGTTAGAAATCAGAAAAAAATATTTTCAATCATCTACTGATTCTGAATAAAAGATATTGCTAAGGGAATTATGCAGTAAATTCTGAAACCGAAATGCAGAAATGCTAATTATTTCTGAACTATACAGGCATAATAAATTCATATTCATCGCTTCAAAAATTAAATCATCTTTTCAATTCATGCTTATTCATGTAAAGAGACGAGCTTAAAGTGATAAACGAAATAAGAATTTAGAAATGTAAATTTTAAATAAATATTTTGTTTAAGAAGAATGAGTAATGATTTATACAAATCTTCTTTCATGAGAGTAAACGTTCCTTTTGAAATTCCTCTGTAATTATTTAGTAAATTCCAAACAATTCTTCAAATATTAAAACACTCCATGATTTTTTTTCAATGTTTATTACCAAATTTCATACGAAAGATTTAAATAATCCAGCATTAAATTTAAATATTGAAAAAGATAATAAATATATTTAGAACTTTAATTTAATTATTTCACATAAAATATTTTCAAATGTATTAATATCTATACGAAATACATATTAATATTTATACGAAATATTCATTCTAAATAGAAAAAAGGAATGTAACTTACATTTTTATTTTATGAAACTACTCTCAAAGCATAAAGCAATGTATATTATTTGAAATTTAGAGTCCTTTTAAAGATGTTCTTTCGCTTGAAAAATGTAATTAAATACCTTGAGGTGGAATAAAATCACACCGTTAAAAGTTGTAAATCAAATTCAACGAAAATATTGGAAACAAATTATTAAAAATTGCAATTTTGTTCCTTTAGCTATACTCTAGAGGGAATATTTCCTGTTAATGACGTTTTTAAATATTATCTCTCAAGCATTTTTTATTCGAAATGTGTTGTGAAAATTCACTTGTTTGGAAATAAAATTCATGGAGCCAATTTAAAAAAGCCAACCATCTGCGATTCAATCGATTGGATTAAAATAATGGAAAGGCGTCAGGCAAGAAAGCTCTCTATTTTTTATATCTGAGGAAAAAGAGATATTAATATCATCTTACAGCTTGTCTCCTAAAGAAACGAAAGATGAAAATATGCGCTATAATGAAAGAAAGAAGGAAGAGTATTAGGGATAACTACTGTTAATAGAGTTCTAAATGGATGTTAGAATAAATTATCAGTATCGAAAATTAAAAAAAAATATTTAAAAAAATAATAACTATAACACTGTAATGACATGAAAAGAAAAGTTAAAGTAAATCCTCATCTCATAATCTACTACGCCAAGATTGTAGATTTCTAATTATGAGCTGATTCTTTTTTTCAAATGTTAATCATGCAAATTTCCTGTTATCTTGTGAGAAAATTATTTTTAAGTCATCATTTGGCTTAATTAATTTAATCATTAAGGAATTTAAACAGGTTTAGAACGATCACGTCACTATCATGTTATGCATGCGTCGTTATTTAGAAAAAAAGTGTTCATTTCCTCTCCCCTTCTCATCTCCAAATTATTCAAGGTCCAAAACTTTATCTCAAGGACATTTTTTTGCTTGCAAAAATCCTGTTTAAACCGGTTCGGAAAGATCAATTGACTACTGTATAGTGAAGTCCTCACCTTTCAGAAAAGCTATGGATATTCTTTCTCTCAAAATCATTCGAACTCAAAATGTTATTACCAGCTCAAAAAAATGATAACTTAAAACTCTCGTTCCGTATGATAGTTTTCGATGCCTCCCCTTTATACTTCTTTCGTTTTCCTTTCTGTACTTCTTCGGGTGACAGCTTCTTACGACTCTGACCTTATCTGTGCTATTATCTAATAACTTTACAGGCGAAAAATTGATGCCTTGAAAGCGATAAATTGTCAATTTCTTTTCAGTGCGTTTTGAGGTTTAAAAAACTTCAAATCAAAACTGCATCAGTTTTCACAAAATATAAAATCCTTCCCCTATCCTTCTTAATTTGATCTCTTTCCTCTGAAAAAAACAAAAGGTGATCATTTATTTCAGCTCCAGAAACTTTATTGTGATTTCTTTCCAAAATTTCAACCACTACTAAACAGAAGAAGGAAAGGTGAATCTTGATGATGGATTTCAATTGAAGACATTTCCGATAATCTTGAACATCAAGAATTCTATGCCGCACTTATTTTTAATAACTGAGTGCAGAGAACGAGGGCCAGAATCTGAATGGGTTGAATCTAAATTAGGATGTTGGAGAAAATTCTTGACGAAAAATAATGATCAAGGTTTCTTTTTAATGTTCTTAATTTTTATTTAATTGTATATGAAGCACATAGAAAGTATTGTAATTGCCAAAACAAAATTCGAACCTCAGCATTCAACGAAATTCCATATTTTAGGCCACCCGAGTTCAAAAAATACATTCTTGGAAAATGTCTATCTGTAATAAAGATACACATTTTTATCTAACCTAATAAAATCTGATAAGAGTCTAAACATCAAATTTGAAAATTTATATCAAATTTTGAATAAAATCCATTCCGAGGAATTCATCTGTTTAACCGTTTTAATGTAAGTTAACATGATAATTATAAAGCAGAAATTTCTAGATAACTGAAATGTGGTACACAAATTTAATATCGATATTGTAGACACATGTCAAGTTAAGAGCCAATTCGAACAAGAATTGAAGATCTGTCAGTCTATACTTTCAGAAACGTGTAAACTGATACATTTTTTAACTAACATTTTAAATATATGACAATTTGTTTCAGATTTTGGGACTATTTCCTCAGTCGCAGTGAAAAATTTATTTAGAGGTAGTCTGTCTGGCCGACGGTGCTAATATAAGTTAACATGGTCATTACAAATCAAAGGAAAAGGGATATACGAAATTTTATTCATGGATTCAAAATCTATAGTGCGGTTACCTATCAAATTTTGAGTTCAATTCAACAACAACAATGATGGACCATTCAAAAGCTCAATGACATCAATATATCAAATTTGGTTTCGGGTTTTATGGTCATCATTCCAGCTCTGTGTCTAATTTTGGTTTCAACCTGATTAAAAAGTTCGATTTCTGGATAGTATTAACTGCATGTCAGATATTAATCACGATAATACTCACAAACGATCACATGATAGATGCAATAAAAAGGTGTACATCTTGCCAAATATTAATATATAGCAATTATTGTACGCTAATGCAATACAAACATTATTTTCTGGTATTACAACTTTATTGGAAAGTATTGGAGAATGTCTTATGAAGAGCAGTCTCTTTAAATCCACACTTGTATGCAATAAAAATTATAAACTTGGAGAATAAATTGTGTATTCATGCATTCAATAGTTTCTTTCAATATCATTTTATAAAATGTTTTATTGCAAAATATGGAAAATATATCTAAAAACCGAAATAGACTGTTTAATGGGATACAATTTATGAATGTACCATTATGCATAAGGCAAATCAATTATTTTCTTAGAATTAAATTCTAGAACTGCATTTAAAATCATCTAAATGTATCTTTTATATAGAAAATAACTAAAAAAAGAAGAAAAGGAGCAGGATTTATTTTACAATGATTAAGCATCTTAAAAAAAGGACCACCATTAAGGAAAAGATTGCTTCTAAAAGTCATGTGTTTATCTCCGAATCATGGCCCGCAAACCATTTCAATTACCTTTAATTGAGGATTTTCTAAACAGTTTATAATTTGCAAGAGTGTTTATAATGCTTTATTTGAGAAGTCTCTCATTTGATTTTAATAAAACTCCAAAAGATGTAATTATCATGATATATAAACTTAATAAGACAAGTTTTGATAAAACAAACATCGTATCCATTTATGTTTGGAATGTACTAATCAATTTACAAGCGGTTTCACCTGCGTCGGGCTCTTTTTTATACATAAGAGAAAAATCTTAATTCATATATTTCCTATCATGCAGTATTCATGTATTTATATCTGACTAAGTGTTTTCAGGATCAAAATTAATAATAATTCAATAATTTTAAAAATAATTCACCAATTCAATAACTATGTTTTAAAAATGACTACTATGATCTTTTTTTGGATAATCGACGCCCTTTTTTGCCTATAAGTACGCTCTAGAATTTAGCAGCATAGCAAATATTGTAAAACATCTGTAACCTAAAGCATCCAAATATTAAACTCAAAGTTATGGCTATATTAAAAGCATCAAAAATATATATTTAGAATATCATTTAAAATTTTTAGAAGCTCTGAAATCAGAGGGCAAAAATAAGCAGAACAGTCATTTCTTCGAAACACTGCAAATGAAAATGTTGATTTAAATAATCTCTATCATAAATTCTGTGACTTTCATCTGTGGTTATTGGCATGACTATTTTAGGTCAAGTAGGATTATATCCAAAATAAATTTTAAAAATAAAAATAATAAACGGTTTAAATAGAAAAGGAAATTTATACTTGGTACAGGGGTCGACGTCCCACACGAGTTAGGATTTAAACTGAATACTGCAGTACTCCTTAGGACAACAACGTCGCAAACATGTCAGAGGTTGATTTATTTTTGAAGACTGCTGCCTGGAACATAATGGTGAGCCATTCTCGGGATGAGAAATGTTAATATGTGTTAGAGCGACACATTCTCAAGGTGAGAGTAGTGACGAAATGTGATTACGCCTTAGGAGCAGTTCTTCAACAATTAGAAAATCTGACCGATGAAAGACTTGGAGTATGCTATTAGATTCTTGAGATCAGCTGGAAAGAATTAATCAACGACTGAAACAATAGCTTTGGCCGTTGTCTGGTTCTTGAATAAATTTCGTGGTTATATTGAGGGGACAGATATTATAGTAGCTTCTGACCAAAAACCCTTAAAGAGGTTAATGACTTTATCGTCACCCACTGGAAGATTAGCCAGATAGGCACTCCAGATTCAATCTTACAACCTGAAAATCAATTATTTTCCACACCAATGCAACGTTGTGGCTGACATGCTTTCTCGACCTGAATGCAATGAGAAAAATTAGTGAATTACAAACTATTGTTATTGATGTCCCATCAAGAACAGCTGTTGAACTTATAACTGAGCAGTTGGAAAACCCTGAAACTCAAGAAGACCAGAGATTGTTTTGGGGACATTTAGAAAAGTGTTGATTTTGAAAATTAGACACAAAGAGGATACGTCTTAAATCAAGGAATACTCTATTGTTACTCTCCAACCTCTGAAGTAGAAGAAACTGTTAATTGTCACATTTTATGAAAGAGGAAAAGTTTTAAACTTCCATCATGTCGCTCCCACTGTTGTTCATTACGGAGCTGATAAAAAATTTTCTCAAATATCATCCAGATACTATTGGACAGGCATGAGGAAATATGAAACTCATTAAGTCAAAAATTGCACATATTGCATTAAATATAAGGACACGAATCAGAAACCTGCTATTTTTTTACAGACACTTGTTCCTGCTCAACTTTTTGGACCATTAACAGAAATAAGTGAAAGATTGAAGTTCATCTTCATCGTCGAAGATTGCACAACAAAATGGATATAGTTATTCCGTTTAAGCGAACTACTGCTAAAGGATGCGCTTTAGCACTACTCAATGAAGTCTTCTTAAGATATGAATTACCGCTTCGTCTAATAAGTGACAATGGTAGACGGTTTGTTAGCGCCATCATGTAACAGTTGTGCCATACATTAAATATTAATCCAAATCTAGTCCATGTTTACCATCCATAGGCAAATGAACATAAGAAATATATTTGAAGCTTCGTTTGGCAATCATGGTAGGTAGAAACCCTATCTTGTGGATTGAGAAACCAGCTATTAGCTTTGAAATGAACACTGCAAAAAGCGAAACTACTGGATGCACTGTAATTTACCTCAACTTTGCCAGAGAATTAAGAACTTTAGACGATGTCGCAACTTATCTATGATCTGTCATTCATAATGATAATTTTATTTCAGAATTCATGCCTTATTAAAACGTTCTGAGAGATATATGTATCAAATTAAAGAAAATATCGAGAAAGGTCAAAATTGTCGAAAGGCGTATGTAAAATCACGTAAACCGAGCAATAACTACAAATCTAATGATTTAGTTTGGGTCAAGCTTCAAATAATAAGTAAACAGAAACAATGCAAAACTGCAAAGTTTTTGTCTAGGATAGATGGGCATATCATCCTATCGAAGAAATCTTCATATTTCGTAATAGCTAATTATGACGAACTTGATGAAACCCTAGGTGTATACCATACATCAGCTCTTACACTTTTTCAAAATACAACGCCAAACCAATCTCCTGTGTGGCCTTTAAATAAGAGAGGTCAACCTCGAAAACAAACTCCAAATCGTCCTTCCAAACAACCAAATTATAATGGCAATTCTGGGGTAAACGCAAAAATATGCAATAGTGCACTACCTCGTCGAGACAGTCTTAGGCAAGGATGTAGCAGTTATATTATTCTTATCTTTTCTTTTGAATACTAGAGGGTGATGCTTGATTAAACTCCTAAAGTCATTGAGGTTGTGAGTAGAAAGGTATGACAATGTTCTGTTAAGCTGCGAGAAGGAATGCCATGTGTCTTTTTTTAGTGTGTGAGTATGGTTATTAAAAATATGTTCCTGGAAACATGCGTTCTGTTGCTTCCTGTGCAGATCCTAATAATCTACATTCCGCCACACCTTTTAAATAACACTGAACAAATCTATCTTATCATTATCCCGTAAAATGTTGCGGGAAGCTTTCTTTGAAGCACAAAAAGCAATGACAATGACATTAGATATATTGAGCATGCATTTAAAACAGGAAATTTTATTAAATATAAAATTCATATGTTTTAAACATGAGCTGATTTTTCATTAAATAATAAAAATAATCTAGATCAAGCATTACATTATAATCAAATATCTATAGATCTTTCAAAATTGCATTACCGCAAAAAAAATGCTTTTTATAAAGTTCCCCCAAAACTTTCTAGACATAATATAGATAGCTATAACGTATACTTCGACAGACGTATTTATTGACGGAACCAATTTTGTCCGTGTTTATCTAACAATATTTTTTTCACTTATCTATTGGCCTTAAAAACAAGTCTTATCGAACAGAATAAAAGGAAACAACGAAACAAGAATAAAAGACCCGTATCCAGATAATCGGAAAAAAGCATATTTCCGTTTGCTACTTTATACTTCTTATTCATGCCTTAAAAAATATAAATGGTGAGGCATTATCTTTTAGAAAAACGAAAATCCATAACTTTCAAACTATGTTGAATTTGGGCGTCTTTGCTTTGATTTTCTAAACAAAATTTAATACTAATTCGAAATATCTACCTTGCTGTTGATTTTGTCAAATGTCATTAAAAGAAGGAATTAGTTATTAATTTCAATTTTTTTACATAAATAACCAGATTTTAATAGTCGTGAGAGAATTAACTATTGATAAAATGAAGTTAATTAGTATTTTAGATCACATAAATTTGCACTCTCGTGTGACAGCTTAAAACCTTTGATATTTATTTTGGCCAAAATTCTTTATTTTTCGCAATCCCATAGGTTCCTTAAAATTTTGTTTTCATTACTTATTTAGGATTTAATAAGTTTCATAGTTCATTTTTTTTAATTATAAAGAAATTGTGGGCCACTTAGCTTAAAATTTAAAATCCATTTGGTTAAAAACTAGATAATAAAAGAAAAAAAATTATTGCATCATTGGTAACATACATTATTTCTACTATCCAGAATTCAAACGTTTGTAGAAGCGAAATAAAACTTTAAAAATTCTGCATTTATGAGCCATAGAACACGTTCGGAAAAATAAATACGTGCAGATAAATAATTATATTCCTTTTCTTGGACAGAGTACCGATATATTTTGGTCTAAGCTACATCTTTCCTTTCAATTTTCTATTTCTTTAGAAGTTATGCCATACAATTCTGAATGCTATTCCCGGATTTGGTTTTCCAAACAATGCTGTTATTTTCCTATTTTTCCGGATTCAAGTGATATACAAGAGCATCTGGTTTTGACTTTTTTTAAAAAAGATTTCATTCAAATAAAATATTCAGGCCCATGGATAGGACGAATAAAAATCTTGAAAATTGAAAGGTTTTATCTATAAATACATATAAAAGTGTTTTTCAATGTAAGGCATATCTTATAAAAATCCAAACAAGTTTCATACAGATTTTGGGGGTTTAGTTTCAATTTGTTTGAGGAATTACGATTGTTTAAATAAACTCAATTTTTGCACCCTACCGCTCAATCTGACAACAAAAGAAAGCATAATAAAGTTATTTTTAAACAAAAGAAATACATTTTTTTATATTTAATATGAATTTGATATTAAGAATGTTTCATTACAATATAAATCAATAAAAAAATCGAGATTTATAGAATATACTGTCATATCTTTGGTAATGTGAATAACGATTATCCTAATTAATTGAGCAAAACGAGTAATGAGCCAACATAAACAGTTTATTTAAAAAGTCTGTTGATAAGTTTTATTTCCCGAGACAAAGCGAAATTGCATTCTTATCAAATATTTGCCATTTGGTTTCTATAAGGATTGGAGCAGAAAGAAAAATGCCGTGAAAGGAAATACCTCCGGTTCGATTTCCCCAGGAATGAGATGCATGAAGTTAAAATGTATCAATCTTTAAGGTTAGATGTAAAGATCCGAGATTTACAAGACAATTTATTCCAAAAATTTAAATTAGCCTTGAAGAATACAAATTTCTATTCACGATTTAAAGCTATTGTAGTTGTCGAAACGCTTTTAACATTAGTTATTTGGCTGGAGGTGGGGGATTTATTTATAAATTTTGTAGCGCATTGTTTGCTATAAATATAAGAGTTTTGCCATAAGGAAATTATTTTTTTTCTCGTAATATATATTTGTTCTTTTCGAGTTAGTTTTGTTTAGCTCTATCAATGTCCTATTTTGAAGCAACAAAAGACTACTTTAGGACTTTTGAATCGCGGTCAGATGAAGATGAAAACCGAGCCGGAACTCTCACTCCAAATTACCCCAAAACAGCAGCAGGTGGACATTTGATCTATATGGATTTAGTGTGCAATAGACCCGCTTACACGACGGTTCTTCGGTGGGATCATTTTCAAACATGCAACCCTCCGGCTCCGAAGCTACGGTTTTACCACCAGGCCATCACGGCTCTTTTCGAATTAGATAACTTGTGAACGAACCGACTCCGTCTGTAATTTAACCCTTCTTTCGAAATGTTGCAAGTTCAAATCGGATCAAATTCACTCTAGTTATGGCATTCAT
>JAOUZG010019048.1:0-19514 GCA_026289955.1 Argiope argentata | reverse complement strand
TATGATTGTTTTGAAACACTTGAAACCTTTATCGTAGAAAACCAAGTGCAGATAATTATGAACGTACTCTCTGCAATTTCCACTCATTTATCCTTGTTAAGGAATAACTTTGACACCTATTTTCGGGGAAGAGATGGAAAGGCTCGGAACGTCCAATTGGATTTGTAACCCATTTCAGAAGATACATCACTGAAAAATACTTTCAATAGCAAGAAATTAACGAAATTATGGATTTGTAACCATCCTTGCCTATTTGATGAAGCCATGAAAAAGTCCTCCACCCATTCACTCCCTCATACCTATGCGAGGGCGGATTTTCGTCTATGGGTAACATTAAAACTAAATACCAAAATAAATTGGTCGTATCAAACTCACTGCTATTGAAATTAACTAAAGTTGATGCTAAAACTAATGACAAAATAGAAAAATGCATTCTTCAGACTGAAAGAAATTGTTTAATTTTTAATTTATACTAAAATAAGCTATAAACATTTTGTTTTCTTATTTGAATAGCAGTCCTTATTGATATTCGTAATATTTTTTCCCATATTGACTGTTTTTGAAACTACAGTATAATTTAAGTTGTTCCGCAACTCACAATGGAGCATTACCAGTATTTACACTTTTTCTCTAAAGCAACCAAGAGACTAGTCGAAAATTTTTCTTAGGTGGGTCGGAGTTCAGTCAACTTTGGGAACCACTGATCCATAAGAATCGCTAAATATACTCAAATAATCCTATTCATCAGGAAAAAATGATATCGGCCAATCGTTGGTGACGTATTTTAATGTCCCCCGTATAGTAATTTATAGGCTTCAAATCTGAAGAAAATTGGTGATCCTTTTAAGTCTAGATCGAATAGACATTTAAAGTAGTGTTCTTTTGAATATAAAGAAAATTTTCATTTTCGACTTTCCACGGACTATTTCAATATGAAATGGTTGAAGATAATCACATTTTAAATAATAGGACATCTATAAGATAAAAAAAAATGACTTTAAAATTGACCACTTTTGAAAGTTTCACAATGCTTACTTTAAAATGATTGTTGCAATTTTTAATCGCAGTCAAATGATTCGAGATCGGAATATAAAGTCACCAATTGAAGCCATTGCTTTAAACCAAAAAGCATTTAATCCACAACATATTAACTTATTTTTAGTTTTGCAGATTTGGAAAATCCTTTAATTCTGACCTTAAAGAATCATAACCGCATTTTATGACTTTTATAAACCATTTTAAAATACGTTTCAAGTCCTTAATTTGCATTAAATTGAAAATCGAAATAAAAGTTTTAACACATAGGTCTAAGTCGGCTATCTTCATTTTGAATAAGATTATGGATTATAATGCAAATTTCGAGAATGGGTGGTTAGGTTTATGTCATGAAAAGAATCTGCTCTGAAGTCTGTATTCAAACCCAATACAGCCCTCAATTGAATTCATGTGAAGCATTTAAAAATTGGATAGTAATTTGTCACTTTTGTAGACTAGGAAAGATTAAAATAAACCTTTTGGAAGGATGACACTTTTGCTGTGAGAGATATTTGATATTTAAAGATTTTTTGTTATGAAAGATATGAACACTTTATGAAAGAAAATCTACTTAGATATCACGAGAATTTCTTTTAAATTGAAGATATTTAAATTTTGTTTTCATGCAGTTGATTTCAAAATTAATATAAATGTTTAAAAAGCAATGAAATATATTGGATAAGGCAATCGGCTCCACATGATTGGTAGATAGTGGAAGAAAATGCAAAAAATTAGAACTGCAATCGACTCTTGAACCTTAAATGTACGAAAAGCCATTACTTTCGATTTCTGAAGGATACATAATTGTCAGATAGATAACATCATTCAAGTTTTGTAGAAATATGACATAACGTCAGCATGTACCTACAACACAAAGTTATTGAACCAGTTGAATGAGAACAAGATGGAAGAGTAAAAAAAATGCCAAAAGAAAGGCGACAAACCCTCCAAGAATCTTCCGAGAGAATCTTATCAGTGTTAAATCCTATACGACTGTATTTAATTTTTGGTAAATAAATATTCTTTTCCCCGTTATTTAGTTAAGTGGTGACTATGGGTTGAATTTGCAGTAAATGGAGATAATTAAATGAAAAGGAAAAAAAAATGAACAATTACATTACGAACATCTATATGACACGACTTTAGGAGGTCCTGAAATTATCAATGGAGCTCGTGTTTAGCTTTCGACTACAAACAACGGAATGAAAATTAAAATGTTCTGGCAATGTGAAAGATGGCAGCCTTTTAAAACTTCATTTACATCGAAACAGCAAACTTTATATAAAAATTTAGATCCTTTCTTTTGTTCAATTTTCCTCGGTTCAGTTCGGCAAAATCGAAAGCATAAATCTTATTTACAAAATTGTGATTTACATTTCTTTTATTTAAACTATAGCACCGGTTATTGGCAGCTCTGTTTTCTCCTATGCGATATTCAAGACGGGTCACTGTACAAAAATTAAGAATTCTTTGACTTTGAAATTTATCCTACTGACAACCTTCAGTTAGCGTTCGGGATAGTTTAAAGTCTATTTCTATATATTCTCAAATTTAAAAGTTCATTTTTGTAATATAGAGAAGAAGCAAATTGCTAATTTAAGATAGAACTTGCAAAAACTAATATCTAGATCTGAAGACATGACATTGTTGAAAAAAAAAAGGGGGGTAAGATAGCTTATTCCCTGATTCAACTTGAACGAGAAAAATTTTCTGCGCATAATTAATAACCTATCATAATTCACATCAAAGTAAATTTATAGATTACATGAATTCGGAAAAATTAATCAGAGATCAAATTAAGTTTTATAACTTTAAAATTTATCTAGAAAAAAACTGAATCTAAAATATAACTCATTCTCATTTTACAAGGCTTTAAAAATTTTGTTTACGAACGGATTCTAAACATTGCGATTTCGCTCATGCGTTAGAATGGGTTTATTTCGATTGGAAAGTGTAAAGAAAGTTGTTTACATTAAACAAGAAATTCAACTCGGATTGCTTGCGGATTGAATTAAAATAATGCAATCATAAACGATACGATTCTCACATATGGAAAAATATCTAACAGGGAGATAATCAAGGTCAAAGATGAATAATTCCGGAAATCAGTTCACCTCGCAGCGAGCTAGAATCATCGAAAACTGGTAGTCTCGGAATAATAAAACCAGCGGTGCATTTGGCTAAAAGGGAAATTCTGTGACCTAATCAGGGCAAGTTTCATTGTGATTTGGGGGGGGGGGTATTATAGAGACGAATAAAGGAACTGAATTGAAACCTTTTAGATTTGGGAAATGAACAAATTCTCTCTAGTATGAGGGGACTTTTTTTACCTGCATCAAATTTAACTTAAAATTGAATTCTTTGCACCTTGTATTTGGCTATTAATTCCCACTGGTCTAAGAAAAAAAATTATATTTAATTTGTTTAGTTAAGAGTTTTAAAAAGTTATTTGAACATTCGAGATTTAATCGATCAGATTATCCTGGTATGCATGATCGTCATCGCACTACGTTTCTTATTTTACACTAGCATGTGTCCTTATAGACAACAACCTATTGGTTAATTTAAACACCTATTGGTTTATACTCTAAATCCGCAAACCCGAGATAATTTTACCCTTTCGCATACAATAACGTATCTGACCCGCGCAACGAAGTGCTGAATTTTTTGTTTCAAGTCCGCAATAAAACCACTGCAAAAGTTGAGACTAAAGGTTTTAATATCTGAAAAGTTCCATAATTTTTTAAAAAAATCAAATAAGGACCAATAGGATGCGTTATTCAATTAGAAAGTTAAATAAATTCGAATATCAAGGGGTTAAAACCCTTTTATTTTTCAAGCTTTAATCAAAAGAATTGGTCTAGAATTTTTCGACATAATTGCAATTAAAAATTTTGAAACAGCCGCCATTTCTGTAGAAAAGACTAAATGTGTTCTTTGTTTCATTATTTTGAGAATTATTCAGATAGCATTAGAAAAACTAACAGAAGTCGAGTATTAATTGCAAGATATATATAAAACTGCTAACTTTTAGGTAATATTTCTGAAAGCTTTTGCTTTAGACTTGCACATGAAGAAATATGAAACATAACTATTAGCGCGTATTTAAATTGGCATATAAACCGATTCTAATGTGAAAAATATAATTGAATTTTAACCATTCTCAACTGTAAATTTGTCTTTTACAGCCTTTTGATCATGCTGATCAGGCACGATCAAAATAGCTAGCAGCCCTCCTACAGCAGAAGACGACTAATTGGTTCGCCGGCAAAAACCAATTAGCCGTCTTCAGCATAATGAAATGAGAATTTTGCTTTTAAATGCTTAAATTTACACCAAACACGATAAACATTTGCTTTTCAAATTAAATTTAGGAATATATATTAGCTTTTGAGGCCTTGAAAGCAATTTAAACTAAAAAGTTAAAATTAAGCAATTAACGTTTTTACTTATATTTGAATTTAAATGGAATGGAATGAATTTAAAAAACGCCAATATGTAATAAAGTAAAATTTACCTAGACAATTTAAATTACATCTCGAATCCAACTTCTCTATGAAAAATAGGTAAAGGAATTTTTAAGGATTTTAGAACGAGCTACTATCCAGATTTATTAGCTAATAACATTTACGTTCCCACTTTTTCCTTCAATAAGTTCTGCCTACCTGTTCGGAACCTTTGAGAAATCTGTCTTTGTAGCTATATTTACAAATCCTCAAATGGGTACTATTTATATAAATCTTTCCTCAAAGATGGCGTTGGCTGTTTCTTCACCTGATCCTACTTCTGATTAAAATTTAAAAACTAGAGAATTAAAAAAATTTCTGAAAGTATCTTATATCTTCAAGTTGTTATTCAGACGATTCAAAACTATATGAACTGCTTAGCATTCTCAAACCCTTTGTCGTTCACGGTTTGTTTTTTCCTATTTCCTTTCAATTTGGTGAATATCAAGGCTATTAAAATTCGAGAATGGCCACGATGGGTTCTGAAAGCAGATTATTCTGATAAATTTATATTCATTCAGTCAGTTTTCGTATTTTTAAATCTAAATTCCATAACTACAAAGCACGTCAATTACTTTCTTCGTAATATTAACTCAACCAAGCTCGGTATTCTTTTAGAAAGCAAGAACTAAAAGTCGAAGCGCTTACTCAGAAAGAGATAAATTTAATTGTCCACCAATAGGAGCAACTGAAAAACGAAATTATTTTTACATGCTTGCTCCCTTTAACATGTAGAATTGCGAGTCGGTGACTAAAGCATACGTGCTAACAGTTTATGAAAAAAGTATCCTCCACCAAAAACCCTCCTTAGCTACAAGAGTTTTGGATAAATTATGATATTCTTGACTCAATCCTAATATTTAGTCAAAAATTCAATTTTACCTCCCTTCCCCCCCTCAAGAGTTCCAAATTTCCTGACCCACCGCTACCAGCCGGCTGGTACCCCACCTGCCTAACATTTGCTCCTGAACCCGCCACACCGAATATAGACTTGTTGACTGTTTGGACATCCCGTCCCCCCCTCTACCCTTTAGCCTACAATCCTTTACAATATCCTCTACCAAATAAGCGCAACGACTCTTAGTCTCGTTTTCTAATAAAATGTAGCCTTGTCCCTGAATTGTAAACCTATAAAGATGTATTATCGGCTATAAAAACTACCCATACGGGCTACTACAAAGACCTAACCTACAAAAACGTGTCATCGGTTACCTATAAACCTATTACCGGCTGAATAAACGCACCGTTAAAAATCAAGAATTATATTGTTGTATATAATTTTAAAAGTTTGAGCTCTTCTAGGTAATGAGGTTTATTGCCAATATTAATTTCGTTCCTAGAGCTAATTTTCATGAGGGGTAAAAAGTTGCCTCAGAAGAAATTTTAGAATTGTAAAGATATATTCAGGTATTTTTGGACAATTTCCTTTAACGCAATAAGATTTGCATACAGCTAAATCAAGTTACGTTGACTTTTTTATAGATTAGCACATTTCTGAAATCAAGATAATAAATCTTAACCATGCATAACCAGGACATCTGAAGGATAACTTTTAATCTAAATTCTATGCTGATTTAACAAGGGAATTAAAAAATTCAAATTTAATATTTATTAGTTCCATTTAAATAGGGAATTTTTATTCAATGAATCCATCATTAATCTGAAATGACTCAAGTTAAATATATTCCTTAAAAGGGTTTAAAGTGACTACATCGGAAAAGATATTCGATTCAAATAAGTCTATTTAGGGGAAAACTGAAAATTTTATTGGGAAAATTATCAAAATGTCCGGATCCTATAGTTTAAGATATAACAGTTTTCTATAAATTCTAAAAGTATTTTCTTATCGCCATTTGGGATTTTGCAGCTTTTCATATACAGGTTTTATCTAATTAAGGAAAACTGAACCAATTTGCTTCTTAACATCCTTCTCAGATCCTATCTATCCTATAAATATTAATTTTCTCCGACGTCTTAGGAATCGCTGAAAATATTTCCAAACGCAAGACGTTAAGAGTAACCTTCGGTTTATAAATGAAAAATTTAGAAATTTTTGCTTTGTAGAAATTCGATTTAAAAAGAAGTTACGCTTATTTCTATGCCATTACGCTATTCACCGGAAATTAAGAACCTTGAGTTTGATAGCTAAGACTCGCTCCTAAAATCGGCTACTATCCAATAATTACACATTTCACACGATGGTATTCTAAGAAACTTAAACTATCCTTTTCTGCCTTACAAGTAGTTTTTCTTGTAGTAAAGTTTGAAGTTAAAGCGAGAATTTAAACCAAGATTTAAGAAGTATAATTTTACGAAATATTATAATTTTTTTATATTAAAAAAGAAAATTTTTGCTTTTAAATACGAGAAACTGAGGAAATTTAGTTTAATTTCTTCGTTTATAACCCTTCATCCTATATTTTATACTAGTTGGAATTCATAAGAATAATTAATGCAAAAGCAACGATTAAGCCGAAACTGTATATTAATTTTTTATGGCATTCATCTTTATTACATTTTTTTATACTAGTAGATTAATATCCAAAAGAAGTTTTTATAAGTCAATATTAAATTTACCTTCAGGTATACGCACGGAGACTGCCATTTACCACAACGCCCTAGCCCACGTACAGAGCCCTAGACACGCTAGATTTCTAGAATGAATACATATATTCAATCAATAATTAGAAGACTATTCATTCGATACAAAGGGATATAAAACGTCATGCACAAAAGAAATCGCATTTAGAAACCACAAAAAGAGCCACCCTTCAGGAGCCTATAAAAGGGAGATCTGTCTACGTATTGCATTCCATCTAGCTTCCAACAATGAATTTAAGAAATTGGCTCAACAACATTTCAAAGTATTTTAGATATCCAATAACGAATACGAAAAGGGTTCGATTATAAATGCATTTCATTATCTTTTAATACGTGTCATAATATTTTCTGTCACCAGTAATTACTTTAAAAATAAGCACTCCCGAAATAAAATTCAAAAGATGGGGATTCAACAGCTTCGTTAACGTATAAGAAATTTAAGTACATATGCTGACTAAAATTGCTCTACAAAACTGGTTTTTTCTTATTAAAAGGTAGATCCAAAAATAAAGTGATTGGTATAATGGTTGGTTTTTTCGTTAAATGGCGACAATTATCATCGATTAGGAAAGCCAAATTTAACAAATAAATATTTAACAAATAAACAATAAAATACTCGGAATCGTACAAGGATTATGAAAATCTTACTATCTGAGAGAACTATTGGCGAGAGAAGCGTAACTCGATATACCATAAGAATTGGAAAGAAAAATACTCATTTTTAAAAGTCAAATATTTTGTTAATCATTATAAAAGTCAAGAATTTCAAATAGATTTTGAAATAATTCTAGAAACCTTAATATAAATCAAGCATATTGATTAAATCCTTCCACATAGAAATCATAATAGTACACAGAGCCATCTTCTAAATCCTTAAATTCTAAATTATCAGTATTGAAGAAATTATGAGCAGTTATTTTATTCATGCGTAGCCATCTTAAAATGATCATAATCCACATAGGGTATTAACACAGGATTTAAAAAATATGAACGTGTGAATGTTTATTACACATTCATTTAGAATAGTCCATAAGGCATTAATGAAAGCTTTGAACACCTCGAGAAAAAACAATCTTTAGAAATATAAAAAGAAACATCAGTTCATGAACGATGCATTTAAACAATTCATTACCCATCTTCCAGTTCCGGTTTCAAATTTTAGAATTTAAATATCAAGTTGCAAAAATATATGAATTCAATTTTTTTTGCAATTTTTCGAATTCAGTTTTATATTATTGAAAACAAGAATTTAATGCAATTATCCATGCGCACACACAATGGAATGGAGTGGACCAATTTGAAGTTTTGAATTTCATTTGTCAGCTTAAAACTTCAATGGTCGAGCACGTTTATAGGTAAGTAAGAGAACGAATATCAAGAGAAAAGGAATTTCCCAAAAGATGAGTAAAATTTATTGGAAGTGATAGCGTGATAATGATTACAAGTACTGAGATCTTTGTTTTGGGAATGCAAGAAACCCTTTTTATTTCTGGTAAAAAGCCCATCTCAGATTTGTTAATCGCTAATTTAAGAAAACCTGGTCTTATAACAGTGATGAATCAATACAAATTCTTCAGAATATCGTTTGCATCAAGCTTCAAGAGTATCATCTTCAGCAATAAAGATAATTATTTCAAATTAGGCAAATACTACATTATGAAAGGTCTTCAAATTTTTACGTCGTAAGAATTATGTCACAAGAAACTCAAACTTAAACCAAAATCAGAGTTATAAAATATAAAACGTATTTGGAGATCTCATTTGTGATGAATTAATTTCAAATAAGTTGAATATAGATACACTCGTTAATGAACAATTGTCAAATGGAGAGTGAAGCAATCCGACCTTCAAAGAAAGCAATATCAGACAACGCAGTACCTATTCTAAATATCACTGAAAGTATTCTCTATGATCTACTGTCTGAATAATTTGGAAGTTCTCATTTCAAACACTCAATTCATATATTGCTAGGATCATGCTGAATTGCGAGAATTAACGGGGGAAGAATAAGAGTAGAGATGAAAAAGCGACAGAGAACAGACTCCGCTGTTATTTTGAGCATTTAATAACTTTTGAAATACCAAGATTTCCGATTAGTTTTGAAATGCATGCGAAAGTTTGGTTATAGTGTAAACCTGGATGCTAAACATTTGTATTCAGCAATTTCTGATGCATCTGACGAACATGTTAAGAACGATTCAACAGCCTCCAAGCGTGGAGCCAGAATTGAAAATTGCAGCACGAAAATAGACGATAGAAACGATGTATCAATCTAATCTAAATTACATTATTGAAAACTGAAATAAATGCAGTTTAGTAATAAAAGAGTGATTTGATTGAAAGAAATCTTTTCATACACAAGCAAGCCATTTGATACATTTTATTCGAAAAAATACATCAGACCTCTTTCCATATGAAACAAACTTCACCCCCAAAGATAAATCAAGCAACCAACAATAACGTTGCCGGACAGGTACCTTAAACAAAAGCTTCCTCTTAATCCTTTAGATCAACTGAGCAAAGCGTCACTTTTTTTTAGGGGACCGAAAAAATTTAAACGACAACATTTGTTTATTCTGAGGAAAGCATAGTTTATGAACTAATAAGACTACATTTCACTTGATAGAAGAAAATAATCAAATCCTTAGATTTATGAACAGCTAAAGCCTTTCTGGAGCGTACAAGGTAGCTTAGCTACACCGGAAGAAGCCATTGCTAAATAATTTCAATTCAATACATACAGTATAAAGACTCCATCTTCTGGAACAAGATGTGCACCACTTTCGTCCATCTATTTAAATTCTAAATGTAGATCAAATTCATTTGTATTCGAAATATGGTTATTTCATCATTTGAAAGTTTCTAATTTCATTTATAGGTCCATGAGCAATCTGAAAGTGATCAGACATTTATGCCAAAAAGAAAATATACAATTAAAGACATAACGCGATATAAAGCTCATCATTAATTTATATTTAAAAATTTTTAATTTTAGCAAATTGCTTCGTGGAATTTTCATATTCCTAAATGTAAGATTTTTTAAACAAGTTAACTGCAATAGACTAGCAAATTTACGTTTTCTGCTTTATTTTCATTTAATTCAGAAATATTAAGTGTTAATTTGGACTGAGTTAATTCCGAATTCCTAGATGTTAAAAATATAAATTAAGCTTCTTAATAATTCAGTCATCGTATCCTAGTTCTACCCAAGTCCTCGAGTCGCTGCCCTCCAGCTAGCCGGCTAGCTTTCCCACCATCTGCCTATCGAGCTGTCTATCAATAATTACGAAATCAGTTAATGCTATTCTTTTAAATACTGCATAAAACCACACACACGCCACTTTCACATCCTTTACACTCATCTCAATTACAACCGACTATTTTCAATTAGAAAGAAGCTTAATTTTACATTTTAACATCGAAATTAAAAGTTAAGCTGGGAGACAAATTAGTTCCGGGTGTAGTCTTCACAGTGACGCCACTGAAGTTCGTTCTCTACCTACGTTTCTTCCAAGAAGCAAAATGTTCAGATGCCTAATTTTTTTCATAGAATTGAAATTGAAGCTATATAACATATTAAATTTTAATATAGAAAAATTAAAGATCTGAAGTTGGCATTTTATAGTTATTTTAATTTAACGTCTTTAATTGCATTTTACTCTTAGCAGTTGCCGATCACATATTGTAGATGATTGTATTTCATTCCAAGCTGAACAAAGCATCTATGTACCTTAATGTGCTCCACATGAAGTATCCAAGTATATTTTGTTCTATTGGATGATTTGGCATACAATGAACAGCAGTTTTAAGTTATACATTATACAAGGTCTGATAATCAGATCCGATTGTAAAGCAACTTCAGGTCAATTGTCAGAATTCCTTGCCATTCTTTTCCAAGAAATATGAAACAAAATACTATTACGCAGACAATTCTTTTATTTCGAATTTATTCCTATTACGTAGGCAATTTTATGAATCGTGTAACAAAAAGATATTACATAATGGTAATGGAAATTGAAGACAAGTGGAATATTGCCAGAAAATCTTGAAAGGCAAGCTAAATCCTATAGAACAAAATAGTTCTAGAAAAATAAACTAGACCTTCTAACTGCATAACAAGCGAAACCAATAGTTGTCCAGCGACATCAGTCATGATACTCCATTCTTTTAGCAACAGAATCAGCTCGCATCCTCCTAGTTTTGATTCAAAATTCGGGTAGCCGGCCCCATTCGAAAAGCAGTCTTCAATCCCTTACAAGTAAAAATCTTATTACTAGCAACATATACTGACTCATCTAGAGCTACTCAAATTCAATTTGAGTTAATTTTATATAATATAACTATCCATGATGTACAAGTAATTGCAATCCAAGAAACGATGTTAACAATAGCTTTGAATTTGAAAGATTACAACATTTACCGAATTTACATATCCTCCGTGAGAAGGGGGAGGGGGGGAGGTAGTAGGGTACATCTGATAAGATTCAACTACAAGAGCATAGCCTTTTTTTAGCATCCAATTCTGACATTCAGATAGAGGCATGAAGGCATAGAAGACATGATTGTCACTAGGAGAGAACCATTAAATATTTACTATGCCTACCACCCTCCCCTAATAAATTTCGACTACCTATGAGAATTTCGTTGGCTCTGAAATACAACTATTCGAATTATGTCACCTCAATGCCAGAAACAAATCTTTGGGTTTGTCTTCAAGAAATGGACAGAGGAGAACTGAATTTACTAGATACACCTAGTGTTATGCTACTCATTGACGATACTCTTACCCATTCTGCCTGAAGCTATAATATTAGGTGTTTAGCATTACACTTTTTAGTTTAAGAATCCTTGAATTAGGCAAATTGACTGCAATCGATTTGATGGAGTTAAACCAATTATATAATTTAAGAAATATGAGAAAACGGACCATTCAAATCCAAGAATTTTATTAGAAATTTAAGGCCGACTGCGTCTCCTTTCAACAATCGGTTGATTAGTACATCGAAGCAAATTGCTTGAAACAATATAAAGTCTTCTTAAATTCAAAAAATTATATAATGTCTCGACATTTATTCCTACGGGAAAAAAGATAATAGGTGCCTTTCTGTATTCATAAAGAGTCACTTTTGGAGCCATTTCTAAGGGAGTGAAAGTTCCCGTTTCAGGAATCTGTCGACACCAATAATCACAGTTCTGGAACCAAGCTGAATAAAATAAACCATAAAATCAAGTTTGTTTACGCATATCTAAGGAAAACCAAATAAAGTCATACAAAAAGCGTATGCTATGTTGCGATTCTAAGTTCTGAAAAACCATCAAAAGCCTTAATCAGACAGAGAATTTGAACAGACTTTAAAAACCGACTATCCTCTAATAATAGGACTACAACCAATTATCCGAGTTCATTTTATCAAGAAACTAGGAAAGGGAAACTAGGAAAGGAACTTTTCTTTAGAAGACTGGTATATTAAGAAAAAAGTCACATAATGAGTGGTTGTCACAGTACGGTTCTTGGATTCTCCCAACTGACAACGATATTTCTCTAAAATTACTCGTAACTCAGACCTTCTGTTGTCTGACCAAGTTTCCGTGTTCTCAACTATTACATGGCCAAATGTTGGAAAACCTTACATAATTAGAAATCGAAGTCGTTTGAATATAATTAACCATTCTAGGACCTGTGAATAACTAACTATATTTTGAAAGAGTTATTCTTATGGCACTTAATAAATGGCACTTAATATTATGTATTCTGCCTTGCTTTGGATTTTCTGCACCACAAATACATTCGAGTTAAATTCAACAAGACCTATTCAGATCTTTCCACTGAGAGGGATCATTCTGCAAGGATCAATCTTACAGCCCTACTTTTTTTCTCTCAATCTTTGGGTAGTGTAGAGAAAAGGAAACAAAAACCATTTGATATTGAAATATTGCTAAAGATAAGGATACGGAATCAATGGGAATGAGGTTGGATAAAAAGTGATAATATAAGGAAGATTTTAGAATGCGATTGGGTAATTTGGATGCTAGTAACATAGAAACGATCCTTACCACTTTGATTGCAGTTCGAATTTGAAAATACCAAAAATTGATTTTCAATCCAAATAATGGCTTACTTCTAATAAACACATGTATAAATATTATCCAAAGTTGTATTTCGATGTCGAACCAATCGCATGAAAGATTCCAAATTCCTGGGATTCACTCTTGATCCATAATTCAATATTAAAATATATAAAGAAAATATGGTTTAGAAAGATCGTAAATGCTTAAACATCCTCAAATATCTAAGCTTGCAAATAGTGGAGAAGGATACAAATACTCTCAGAACTCGATGTTTCCCTGAGAAGACCTATTCTGGAATATTTTTACCCAATTTATTCATTCACGTCTGGCGTTCAGTCTTGAAAAAAATAAGCACCTTAACAACCAATAAGAACTTCAATAAATTAGAGTTACGGTCCCCTATTTTTGTACTTCTTGCATCTGCACAATAATCAAAGATTCAATAAATACAGCTCTTTTAACTTGGATGAAACTCAAAACCTGATTTCTCGGAAGGTTGAACGTCTAAGATCCTGCATTGAACCTTCAGAAGGACTACCGAGATATATCTTCTTCCACTTGGATCCGAAATCCACTGTAAACAAGTAAAATCCCCATGAAAACCATCTAAATCTATGCCACTTATGCACCCGTGGTACACGAGGAAAATCCACTGGCTCTTTGTTGGAAATCAAAACGACCATTGCTCTGGATAGACTAGAAGGTGCCCACCTTAAATACCTCTCCTTTGAAAAAGGATGAAAAATACTCCCACTAGTAAAGAATGCTGTGATTATCCAGCTTCACTAGATCATATTTAGGACTGCATTGTACTTTTTAAGGGTGACTCATCAACTGATTCCCTTGTAGTTTTTCTGTCTATCAACAACATACTGGCGCTGATCTGACATGTCCGATCTTTTGTGGAAAATCAAAACAGAAATTAGCAACAAAAGGCAAGAGTGCTCTGTCCGATTTCCAGAAAGCAGAAAGGTGAATATTTGTGTCGTTTCCCAAGATAAGATATCTATCGGTTCACTAAAGGCCAGTATCTACCAAATTGATAGATTACAAAAGCATTTCGGATTGGAAGTTGAAATAAATTGTTGAAAAAAGCAATTCTAGCATTTTATGAATTGACGCAGGAAATAGTTCAAACTTCGTCGATAAAATAGATCAAAACATGATTTGTTTTGTATATAATGAGAACTGACACAAAAATACGATCGGATGTTCACCAGCTTTCAACCTGTACAGATAACGAATGCTGTAGCCTTCATTTGTTCTCTGAAATACTATATGTACAGAAAGACAGGATCTTCCCCTTTCCCACCCAAAAGCTCAATATGATTTCACTTCCCCAAGGTTATATGCTCCATTTTAAGCGAAAGCTTTTGAAAACAAGAAAAATTCATCATCCTTCCCATCGCTGTTATCCGGGTAAAATACGGGCTGTGCAGCATTAGAATCGTAACATTTCAAGCTACAGATTTTTAACTTGTGTGCAGCACCATGTTCAAATGTAAAAACTGAATTTTCCTCTCGAGTAGGGAACAGGCGAAGACAAAGAGTTCTAATTTGAAACTTCCGAAGAGAAGGAAAGCTTGATAGGCAGGTATTGTGTCAATAGGAACAGGCTATCTTCAGAATTCCAACCAATAAATATCTTTGGAATAGAATATTGAAATAAGAATTAAAAACTGAACAAATAACAAAGGTCTTCGACAGATTCAGACAAATCTAGAATATGGAGATGATCCAATATAAGTTTCCGTCTAAACTTGCTAAATCAGTGTTTTTTTTAACTTAGTGTAATTATTAATGCATCATTAAACGACTTAATCCCAATAAAATTTTGCCAATTCTTTGCAATTTGTTTCAAGTAACAGAAAGAGGTTGAGACAGAATTACAAAAGAAGCGTGTTGCAGCAATATTTGAGGTTTTCATCACCTTCGTTGGCCAAATTATACTCGCTATATTGAATGCCATCAGCAACATACAAAATTGAAAGATTTCCATGGAATACACATCTGCAGGTAGTCGCTGAATACACTACATCTAGTATATCAATTCAATCTTATGAACTACTTTTACATTTGTTCATGCCTAAAGGCAATTCAGTAATTTTTTGTAGGATATTCACTACCATATATCTAGAATATTGAATATTGTTGATAAAACTGCCTTAAGCTTGTTTGAAATTACTGTAACGCAATTGAATTTAGATACATGAATAGCAGATATCCTTAAAACCTTTAACGCCGATATTTTCAAAATTAGCATTTTAATTCTTTATTTCAAAACTCCTTTTTGACACAAAGCAAATTATAGAATTAAGATATATATAAACGATATTGAAGATAATAGGTACGCAAATCTAACGAAGTTTAACTCATGAAAACGGCGGAATGCAACGGAAAATTTTCCAACTCGTGAAACAGTTACAGGACTAATCGATTACATAAATTATAATTAAGTCACCCAGTCTTGAGATTTTCGGCAATTAATACACATTAAGCATAATACAAAAATATAAACTACAAACAAATTATTTTACTAGAAAAATTATATTTTATATTAAATCGTCTATTACACATCAAGCTGCAAGAGCAAACATATTACAAAGGACATTTAAAGTGAAAGCTTGGGAACTTTCCATGAATCTATATACATTTATCTACTAATATTCAACAATACAAAAACTATTTCGAGCAATTTTAAATTTAAAAATCAAGTTTAATACCTAAAGATTTACCAGCCATTGAAAATAATTTTAATTCCAAATATTGTTACATTAATTTATCGTGTTTGAACTGAAGTGAGCTGATTTTTTAGAGTATTTCCCTTGCTCCGAGACAAAGGCGTTTGATTTTGGGTGTATCATTTACTATATATCTTGATTTATTTTTACGATTAATTTTTACGCTTGGATGGTCAACAATTGAAGTAGAAAGCTTCACTCGAACAGGATATGATTGCCTCCTTGAATTGGTGGATGCAAGAATGAAATTATTTTTCTTAAAATCGATGCGCAGAAATACATGTAAATTATACAAAATTATGAGCTTTGCTTATCGATGTTGACTTTGACAATTAATTAAGACTTCATTTCAGGGCGTGGCAGGCTGGTGGAGGTGGTTTTCTTCCATAAAACACATACGAGAGACTTTCAGGAGCCTTTATTGTTTCTGCATATAAACATTCGTTACCTATCCATGCATTCCAGTTCATTTTCACCTTGGACAGAAGATGCAAAATTAGCATTAGTTATCGACTATCGGGTAATATATACTTGAAATAAGGCACAAATCCTCTATCAAAAGCAACTATATTGGCAACCAAGAATACCTTTAAGTTTGGAGAAGTCCAAACTTAACTTGTCCCAGAATAGGGACAAGTGAAAATTCATACACAAGGATAACCTCGTCTACGAAATTTGCAAGTTTTAGAAAGTAAAGCAAGATTTCAAAAATACGAAATTTCGTATAAAGAACAAGCTTCTGTAATTCGACAATACAGCAAATGGCTATACAATAAGACAAAAATAACAGCTAAAGAGTAATTGATATCTTGTAAGAAGGTGAAGTGAAAAGTTATGGTAATCGGTAAAGACAAACTAATTATGTTTGCGTAATTCTGTTTCACTGCAAATGGATGTCTGGGTATGTTAATTTTTGAAATTAATGTATAACTTAGTTTTATACGAATGGTAGCAAAATTCACAATTTTTTATTTTATAGTGTGCGTGTATCACCTCTTCAACTGCGTGAACGTTATCGAGGCGCTGGATCACTTTCTTGATCAACTGAGAATTTAGTTGAAAAGTCTTAAAATTAAATTTAGATTGATTTAATTAAGAAAAATATTTAATAATTCTAATCTTTACTGAGATTTTAAGAGATAATGAGACAAATTATTCAAATTAAGACATTTTATTAAGTTTTCTTTCTTCTTAAGGTTAAATATTAAGTGATCAGTGGCTCTGCTAAAAATTATAATTATAATTAAAGACTGCCGTGGGGAAACAATGGTAAATAGGGGTATTGATATTTACAGAATGGCTAAAAATTTATATAACGTTAAACTAAATCAGAAATCATTTTAAAACCATCTAGTAACGAAATTCGTACTAAAATTTTACATTTAATATATTAATTGAACTGTCAAATTTATTTATTCCCTTTACCGCTTTATAATTTTGAAAAATATATTCAATCTCGTATTTACTATATCCCCGCAAAATGAAGGATTAACATAATATAACGCCATCGTGTGATCCGGTGCCTATAGTAGTAAGTTATCTAAACAGTTGTATGAGCATAAGAAGGGAACCTTTAAAAGGAAGACGACGAACATGATCGAGGTATTTGCAGAGAGAAATCCATCTGTGTCAAATCCTACAAAACTGTATTCAATGTTTGGTGAAGTAATAATTAAATGGAGAGGACAAGAATGCTTAAACAAATGGTGACTATGCAGATGCGATTAAATATGTGTAACCGATGCTATGCAAATGCGATTAAAATATAAACAGCTACTCGATCTATTTCCGATGTAAAAAGTATAAACTAAGCTTCCTTTGAATACTTATCTCATTCTACCTAAACTGCAGAGTTAACCCTCCCACCAGCCGGCTGGCATTCCCACCTTCTAATTGTGGCCCTTTGAATACACTAATGAATCTACTTAAACATACTTTGCCACTTCCTTTTCCAGACTTGTTGCGTTGAAAACCATTCATTCAACACTTTCATACATTACATTCATCTCTTGCTTAATTCTCTTGTCTAAATCCAAAAAAGAAGCTTAATTTTGTACTTTTACATCAGACCTCTGAAAATTTAAGGATTTAACTATGATATTTGTGAAATTTATAGTTAATTAAGGTTTAAAATTTAGTCAACACTGAAGAGGTTAATGCATTTTTCATAAATTGCATTAACTCTCGCTCCCGTGAAAATGGCGGGCTGGGGTTTCGACCTCCACTTCCCGCCACCAAGATATTGCCGTGCCGGGGTGTTCAATTGTAACGCAACTAAACGATTTAAACGAAATCCTTTCTTTTGGCTGGAAATCATTTTATTTCTCATTTTATAGACCAGATGGCATTAATAGTCCGATTTAAATGTAATTCCAGATTATTTTCTAACAGGTGGTAGCACTAATCGGATATGTGTACTTGTGATTAATTTTGCAATCTTAGCCCGCCCCGTTACTTCGTTACACGTGGCCCAGATGAATTCGCGCGGTTTGTGACCTGCGTCGAAATATATTTTATAATATTCCGCTCATTATTAAGTGTAAAGTTTGATAATCCAGAAGAGACGAAAACAATAAGAGATTCAGGAAGGAAACTCTGTACCACTGTTCAGATTGTAACGTTGGCCTCTGTATCTCATTCTTTGAAATTTACCACAAAAGAAAAATTAACGAATCTTTATATTAGACGCAAGATTAATAAAATTCTCTCGTAATGTTTAGAATACTTATTTCTTCAAATTTCCTTACATGTTGGAAAATCGGCATTCAAACAAAAAAGCCTAAGAGTTGACTTTTCATAAAATTTTAATTTCGTAAAATTTCAACCTAAAAAAATACCGAAAATTAAGAATTGAATCATATGTTTGTTATTTTAATAATTTTTTTCTTCCGCTTTTTTTAACTACCCGATAGTTAAGGAATTAAAGATTTAAACCGTACATTTTAAAACTTCGATTTAAACATAGGGATTAATTGAAAACCGCACGATGATAAGCAATAGTTTACGGAATTGACGGAATAGAGCTATTTATACCCTAACAAATTTTCCTGCACATTTTTAATTTAAGGTTGTAGAAATTATGCCAAAATTAAAATTTTTTTATCAATATTAGCTTCCGAGATTTTTAAATTTATTTACTCGTAAATTCTAAAAATACGCGTTTGGCGTCTTTAAGGACAAATACTTTTAGAATAAACCACTGATCACAAATCTGTCTTCCTAAATATTAACTAGTTACTATATTATAGATTGCTAACATTTGATGCAGCTTGACAAATGTTTTATCAATTAGCGAGTTAAATTTAAGCTAAAAATTATGTAAGGTTCTTTGAGAAAAGTTTTAAGCCTTTTATAACAGTTTCTTTTAAATGAATTTTAATGCATTTCTAATTGGAAGAAAAGTGATCATTAATTTAAGGTTATTTACGATGTTCATGCTGTTATGAATAATATTTAACAGATTAGATGTTAAATCACTTGATCATGCTACTTTCTACGACTGAATTTGACCAACTGTAAATTAAAGAACAAGCCTATGTTTTGATATCCTTTTAAGTTCCAT
>JAOUZG010019013.1:0-23372 GCA_026289955.1 Argiope argentata | reverse complement strand
ATGTATATATGTTTGGTTTTTCTAAATAAATTTGTCAAAAATATTGAACTTCAACACACTTCAATCTTTACACTGCTCACTTTGTACCATTTCTTTAATTTTATAATTATTTGTTATCAATTACATTTTATTTCCTATGACTTTTCAAACTTTATCTTTGTGTAGAATAGTTCCCTTTCCAAACTCTAACTTTGTTTAGAATAGTTTACAATGGTGCACTTTGACCGGTTATCTTTTCACCAGTGGTTTCACAAATTTTCTTATGGCATGTATTGTTTTGATAAATCACAATTGAAAATTTAAATATTTGAGTTAGCTTCGATACCTGTTTTCTCCGAGCGAAGCTCGGTCACCCGCTGGTATACACTGAAGTGACAAAAGTCATGGGATGACTGTTAATATCTTGTCGGTCCTCCTTTTGTCCTGTGAAGTGCAACACTCGACGTGTCATGGAGTCCACAAGTCGTTGGAAGTTCTCTGCAGGAATATGGAGTCTTGCTGTCTGTACAGACGTCCATAATTCTGAAAGTGTGGATGGTGCAGGTGTTTGGGCACGAATGGACCTTCCGATGATGTCCCACAAATGATCGATGGGATTCATACCGGGAGATCTAAGTGGCCAGATCATGCGCTGGAATTGTCCGGAATGTTCTTAAAACCAATCGCGAACCGTTCTGGCTCGGTGACATGGCGCATTGTCATCCATAAAAATCCCATCGTTGTGTGGGTACGTGAAGTCCATGAATAGCTGCTAGTGATCTGCAAGCAGCTGAGTATAACCATTTCCAGTCAATGATCGGTTCAATTGCACCAGAGGACCGAGTCCATGCCATGTAAAAACCGCCCACACCATTATGCAGCCACCACCAGCTTGAACAGTGCCTTGCAGACAGTTTGGGTCCATGGCTTCGTGGAGTCTGCGCCACACTCGAACTCTACCATTAGCTCGTAACAACTGAAATCGTGACTCATCTGACCACACCACGGTTTTTCACTGGTCTAGGGACCAGTCGATATGCTCACGAACCCAGGAGAGTCGTTGCAGGTGATGTCGTGTTGTCAGTAAAGGCACTCGAGTCGGTCTTCTGCTGCCATAGCCCAAGGAAGACACATTTCGAATACAGTCCTATCGAATACGTCCCTCGTACGTCCCACATTGATTCCTGCAGTTATTTGACTAAGTGTTGCGTGTCTATTAACATTGACCATTCTACACAGACGTCGGCGGTCTCGGTCGGTAAGTGCAGGTGGTCGCCCACTGCTCTGTCCATGATGGGATATGATGCCTGAAATTTCATACTCTCGGCACACTCTCGATACTGTGGATCTCGGAATGTTGAATTCACTAACGATATCCGCAATGGAATGACCCATGCGTCTAGCTCCAACTAACATTCCAAGTTCAAAGTCTGTTAAATCTCGTCTTGCTGCCATAAATCACGAAAAACCTGTTCACATGAGTAACTTGAACACAAATGAAAGCTCTGGTAATTAAAGGTTCTTGGGGCACCTAGCTCCGTCAGGAGCTTATCCCCTGTCTTGATGAAAGAGATTAGCGGCATTGCGGTCTAGAATACGTTGCACTCTTCGATTGACATGAGAGAAGTTGAGCAACTGGAAGCCGAAGCTAGAATGAGACCAGGCAGAAGTGGCAAGAGCAGAGAGGAGGGAGAGAGGACGTCCAATCAGAGGGCGGCTGCTGTGGGGTGAGTGGTGGGGTGGTGACGTCAAGGGAGCTTCTGAGGAGAGATCTGGGTGATGATGATGATGCAAAAGTAAGGATTGAGCGTTAGAGTGCTATTGACCAATCAGGATGAGAGGAATGGAGGAGATGAAGAAGTTGGAGGAAATTCAATCTATTAGGGCGTTCAGGATGATCAGCTTTTTCTCGTCAGGATTATTAGTTAGCTTGGCAAGCTTGGCTGCTTTAATGAGGCCGGGGAAATCTTGTATTAGGGCTCTTATTTCTTTAAGTACTTCCATAAGGTTCTTCATTTCTCCGAGGTCGAAGTTGGGGACTTGTACAGTGGGCTTCTGGTTGTTAGGCATTTTGGCGGGTCTGTTGTTTTCGGGAGCTTGTTGGGCTTGTTCTCTGAGGTAGTTTCTGGGATTCGGGTTTCTGGCAATTTCTGCATAGGTGGGTCTGTTGAATCTGTAGGTGAGTTTAGGATATTTACTGCAGCCTTTCCAGGAGGCGAGGTGACCTGTTTCGTTGCAATTGATGCATTTAGGGGCTTCGACCTTTTCTTTTATCTGGCAGTCCCTTGTTGTATGCGTTCCATTACATTTGATACATTTAGGGGTGAGTTTGCAATTTCTTGCAGAGTGGAAAAATCCTGAGCAGTTGTAACACATGGTAGCTGCGGGTTTTTTCCTGTAGGTTTCAATTTTAATTTTTAAGTGGAGGAGGCTGGTTTCGTTGTAGATATTGTTGGCAGATCTGGTCTTCTTTATGTCAACTAGGAATATGGGATACAGGGTCTTCATTCTGTAATTTTTGAGTTGGGCTATCTTTTCAATAACATAATTTTTCTCTGTAAGTGCATTTTTTATTTCATCGATTTCGGTGTTTCCAGGAAGCCCCTTGATTATGATTTTAAGTGGTCTGGTTTCGGGACTTTCGGAGAGGATATATTGCTCGCCTGCGTCGTCTAGATATTTGATGATTTCAGCACGCTGGGTTTCAGTTTCGGGGGTGATTACAATCATGTTGTTGACGAATTTATTAGTTGTTCCAGGGAACTCTTTATGCAGTTGCTGGAGGATGATATTGTAGTGATCGGATAGCTTTAAATTAATGGCGGGGATAGTTTTCTTTTCGTTTCCCTCTTCAGATTGTGCTTGTTGCAGGGCATCAAATCGATTATCAGTTGTCAGCGGTGAGGTTTTTTCTTCTATCTTGGTCTGCTTGGCGGCCTTTTTTGGTGAAACCGTTTGGAAGCCTTCGGGGTCCGCTGCTCGTTTTGTTATCTTGTCTTGCGCATCAATGCTCATAACAGAGTTGTGCGAGCTAATGGAGTTGGCTCTGGAATGTTGGGGGGTGTTAAGCTGGCTGTTCAAGTTAGGTGAATTATTATAAGATGAGATGCTATTTGTCCGAGTTGAACTAGGGCTTTCAATGACTTTGATATCTAGTAATTCATTCTTAGAATTATATTTTTCATTAGTGGTCGAACCATCTGACCACTTTTTAGTAACGTCTCTAGTGCCATCTGTCCATCCAACGCTTGACTCTTTGATAAGAGAAATCACATGACGACCTTCCCACTCCATGGCTGGGACTGGACCTGAACGAAAATTTTGAACGAAAATTTTGACGCAGGGATACTTGAGATTAAGGAGAACCCGTTTCCTAAGAAACTATCTCCTGTCGTGGAAAGATTAGATACTTGACATGGCTCTTCGTATCTGCCAGTGACTGTGTTGTCTCGTGGATGAAAGTAGGAGTTTGGCCAGTCGCTTTATCCATCAAGCCACTTAGATCCTACGGAACCCTGAGGACACAAGGGGAGAATGCTTTGTATTTCTAGGATTTCCTTTCCTCCCCCTATAGGGTCGGGGATCACCCGACACCCTTCTTTTCTTTCAGAGCTGTCGGCTCAGGCCGTTTTCAGATAGCATAGTGTCAATACGGGGAGTTGTAACAATTTGCGATTTTAGGTTGAAAGGAATCAGCTACTATTTTTATTTCTCTTACACAACACATTTGCTTATAGCCAACTTAAAGATTTTACATTAATATCGTGAATAAATTGAAATCGACTGACTCCTTCATTGTCTTTTTGGCCCATTCATTAAAAAATAAAACTATTGTGTATTAATTTTTAAGACTTATGAATACATTTTATTATTATTGTTTAATACATTTTTCAGTATTTCAAAGTAAAATTATCATTACTGAGATATCAACACAATATTGCGATTTATTTTACTTAAATTTCACTTAATTTCAAATTTACTTAAATTTCAAATTGCAGTTTTTGATAATTTTATTTCATTTTTTACTGTTTTTGACAACGAAGTATTGTCAAGTGTTTATCATGAGGTTTCATGGTGCATTAACAAGAGAATGATTAATTGTGTATTAAAATGTTTGGTTGGTTATTTTTTACGCATTATTCAATAAAGAGATCTTATATTCATTTTTGTTTCACATATTTTGGGGGAAAAAAGCTTTTGTGTAAATATTTCTTATACAAAATGCATAGTTTTATGGATGTTATTTCAAAGATCGTTGTAAAAGAAATCATTTCTTTATTGTATAGAATTAGAAATAATCCTTAGTGAGTGGATTATTCAAAGCATAACCTTATTCATTTTATCATTCATTTTAATATTATATTCATGCACATTCATTTCATATTTATATTCATTTTTATCGGGTTTTTGAATTCTGAAAAAAATATTTAAACCTTTTTCTTTTCTAAAATGCATGCTTTAAATATAATTTTAAAGAATGGATGACGTAATATATTTATCCATTGCTCTGAAAGAAGATTCTTTTATAATTAAATTTCTCCATTTCCTGCATTATTTAATATTTGCTACATTGTTAACAACTTTTAAGAGTGACAAATTTGGTAAAGATATTGTTTTCCCCTTCTGGACATTAGATAAAAATTAATTCCAGCCACCTGGAAACAGCGTCACTGTTGCTTATCGCGTCGTATTTTCGCTTTGTCAGAATATATCTTTTTTTTTTTTTTTCCTTCTTTTCTTTAAAATTACCTTATAATTTCAAAACGTAGTAATTCTTTGTAGGAATTGAAAATCGTTTTTCAATTGTTATGCATAACACTGCATAAAACTTGCTTAAAAAATATATTTATAATTTTTACTTTGATGAGGTTCTAGCTGTTATAAATTAAACGTGTCCGATCGTTTGAACTTTTTGAAAAAAATTTAAACATTAAAACATTTTTTACTTCATATAATGGTAAAATTATTTCTCAAAATTAGAGAGAATTATTTATTTCCTGAAACAAAACAAAAAATGTATATATTTGCATAATATTTTGGGGGGAAGGAATTTATTTCTTGTTCTACTTGTGTTTGTGTATTTTTAAGAATTACTAAAACTGGTTTGATTTCCTAGTATCGAAAAAATAGTATTGTTAAAATATTTTATAACCCTTAATAAGTTAAAATCTTAATTTTTTACTTTGCCATTAAAATATCACATTTCTTCATAGTAAAATATTGTGAATACTAAGTTTGCTTCTCGTAACCTCCAGAAAAATGAGGTTTTAAAAGTTTTTTATTAAAAAGTTTTTTTATAAAAAGTTATTTAAAAGTTTTTTTATTAATAGTCTTATTATACTACACTATTCTGCAAGTTTACCGCAGAAGGGCTTGTACGTTTAACATTTTTACAATTTTTCTATGGGTTAAATTTCCTAATGCATTGTCATAAGGGAATGCATATATTCTTTTGTGTTCATAAAAATAAAGAAGAAAATAATTTGATTTTACAATAAAATAATAACTAAGTAAGACTTATAAGATATAGAACTGTATTAAAATTCAAATTATAACAAATGGAATTATACAATAAGCGACAAGTTTAATAATCAATATCATTGCCTGGAATAAAATTTTAAATCAGTTAAAAAATCCCTAGTGCCCATCCAAATGTCATTTGAAACGATTTTCAGAATATTTTATGAGCTTTCTTTTTTGCATAAAATCGCATAGTCTCCAGCGACTTCGTATTTTAACTTCATTTATTTTTTTCACATTAAGTCAGATAAATTATGTTTTGAGAACATTTTGAATTAAAATTTACGATAATACAATGAAGATTAATGAATCAAATATATTCACCAGTGGTTTAAAAAAGAGATTCTTAAAAATTATCAATTTCAAATTTAGTAAATAATAAAATAAAATTAGTCTCATAACATTTTTTTTTATTTAAAACTACAGCTTTTAATTCTTTAACCTCCAAGCCCTTTTCAAGAAGCACTCCCTTTAACATCCAGACTTTCTCGGGTGTCTCTGGACGACATGGGATCTTCCAAGCTGAGGGGCAGTTACTTCCTGGGGTCCGAAGTAATAAATCTGTCACAGTTCCCCTTTGAGCTATTGCTTTGCGGTTTTCCGAGAAGGAGTTGCATTTTCAACCGGTCGAAGTGTTTTAATGTGTTGATGCTTTTTAGCGTGAAACGTTTCGTTCATCGACTTTATGGGGTATTTTTTTCATCGCCAAATATTTGACAATTTTTTTTTACAATATAATTTCGAAAATAATTTTTAGAAAATTTATATTAGATTTCAAACCATTGAAATAAAAACTGGCATTAATGCCAATTTCAAAAACATTATAATTTTTTTAAAATTTTCCCCGATATACTTTTAAAATATTAATACAATATTGTATTGTCAAAACTAAAACATAATATAAATATTAGAAGGCAATTTCTTTTACATTATAATAGTATGCGACGTGTATATTGTATAAATGAATGCAATTAGAATATTTTTTACATGGTTCAGATGGCAATTCAACTTAGTGACAGACGAGATAATGTTTTAAATCTTTATTTAATATTAAAATGAAAGCATACATTGAATTTAAAAAAAAATGTGAAAACAAGCGCCTTTTGAAAGACACTTCTAAAATTTGTTCTTTTAACATTCAGTTGAGAATTCTTTTACTTTTTGCCGTCAGTATCAACTTTATTTAATATATATTGTTACTCTCATTGAATTTTTGAATATAAAACATTATTTTGAATTTTGAATGAATTTTTTACCTTCAATTAAATTTTTTAAAATGTTTTCATGTTTTGTTTCCGAAAGCTTATACATTCTTGTTTCTGCTTAAATAATCGAAAAGGAGTGTGAGATAAATATATATTTAAAAATATTTCTATCTTATCTATAAAAGCAATTCGATAAATCAAATAACATTTTTTTAAACATTATTTAATACTGATATTAAAAATTGCTCAATAAATTTAGGGGAAAAAATTACTCATTGAAATATATATCGCAAACACATTCCTTCAGTTTCTAGTCTGAGCATTTTACTTTAGTTTGTCATAAATATTACTTCTTTTGGTATAAACCGTCATGATAAATTTTTCAAGCATAATTTCGGATTTTAAAATGTTATTTAATTTTTCTTTAGTATTGTTAAGACAAGATCTAATTACAATGAAATAAAATGAATTTTAGAACAAACGTTCCATATTAAGTTTCCATAAATTTACGCATGAGTGTATCACGCACAAATTTTAATAAATCACTTTTCAATCATTGAAATAAAAGTTAGAACAAATATCTACAAAAAAAAATCCAAATTTTTCATAAAACTTAAAATGTCATGAAAACAATCGTTTATCAATAGTTGATAAAATGACATATGCTACTGCTTAATTTTTTGTTACATCAAAATAAAGCAGGAAATAGATGTGATAGTTTTAAAACTTCATTTTACAATGAAGTAAGAAAAATAAATGAAATTCAAGAAAATGTAAAACATCAAAACAGCTAAAACATTATTTTTTGGGCAACCATCATCTTCGTTTAACAGATCACTGTCACTTCATCAGTAGCAGGTAAAATTGTTTTAATAAAAAATTACTCTGATAAAAAAACGATTCACAATTTGTATAATAAAGAGTAGAAATTCACAACTGAAGAAAAATTTGCAGAATGGCATTCGGGCAAGGAACGCACTATTTCTAAAGCTTATCTCACTCTAAGGAGGGGGAAAGTAAAATCTAATTTTTTTTTGGGGGGGGGGAGTAATGCTGTTTGAAAGATGTCGTTTGTCCCCGGCATTTAAACTTCTGACGACCGTTTCATGATAGATTTAGTAGCTAGAAATATGAAACGATAGTTCTCCACAGTAACAAGAGTCTCTACCCGTTTTCTGAGAAAGTTACTATGTAAATAGGTCACAAAGTAAATGCAATAGTTTTTCTTTATACCTTTATAGTAGTATTAATATTTAAAACGAGCTTATAATGTTTATCCGAAGGAAAAAAATTACGTTTCGGAATGCTTACATATCATTCATCGTTAACAGAGAACATCTCTGTGGAAAACTTCTTTATAAGTAGCCATAAAATCTTACCAATTTTGAGATAGCAACACGTTGAAATAGAAACTTAAAGCCCTTTCAAAACACAACATTGTGCAAACAACCTATTTTGTGAGTCCCTCCCCACCTCTACCGCTTTAAGGCGGTTGTATGACAGATGCGTACAACTTCTTTGCGTACTGGTCGTAAAAGTATAATATATCATGTATAGCTCTTTGAAAAAAAGGGGGAAGGGAGTAATTAGTCTAGGTTTGTTAAAACTTATGGTATTTGTTGGCAAGAGTATTTGGCGCGGAAAAGTATTGGCCTTTTAACTAAATTTTGAGGCTTAAACACAAAGGAAAAACTTTTGTATTTGTGTGCATGTAATGGCTCTGTACAAATAAGACCAGAAAAAAAAAAAGATTTTTTGTTTTGTTTTGAAATTTTAACTAATGAAAAATTAATAGAAACATTGACTTTTTTTCATGATACCTTTCTAAAATTTTACAATAAAAATAATTTTTACAATATTTTAAAATTAAAAAAAATTTAATGATATCAAATTTTTTACCGTATTATTTTTTTCATACTTAATATGTATATCAAAATTTAAAGTCTAAGAACGTTTTGTGGTGGGGACAATTGAAATTTTCATCAATCATTAATCTTAGCTTACTAACAGGATGGCGAAAGGTGGAAAGTATAAAATATACGACTAAATATATTAAGAACGCTTGCAAGCATTATTCCTTCAGAGTCAAACTATACTTAACATAATTCTTAAATAAAAATCTATGAATAAAAAAAATCTAAAATAACAAAATTCAATTCTAAAAATGTGTCACTGAAGTGCACTTCTCCAAATATTAATTGCACTTTCTCAAAAACATCTTTGTGTTAAATTTATTATCTCTACGTTCAAATGTCTATGTTTTAAATAGGCAGATAGACGCATATATATACTATTCACTTTTATTTTTGGAAGAAAGTCTTATTTTGTGAATTAAAATTTTTAGATTAAAGTCAGAATATACTACACTTGAATTTTTGAATAATTTTAAACGAAAAATTTGAAGATACCTGTCAAATTTAAAGCATAAGCTCCTGTGTTAGAAATTCATTTCTCTCTCTCTCTCTCTCTCTCTCTGTGTGTGTGTGTGCGTGCATGCGTGTGTGTTATCTGAAAGTTTATTAAGTTCCTGAAACAGTTTTTATGTTATTTTATGAATTAAAATTGAAATTCGAGATATTTTAACTGTAACATTACAAGAAAATTGCGTAATAATATGGTAGAAAGCCCTTTTTTGGTACTTTTTTAAAATTTTATCCATTTACTATTTATTTCATTTTTATAACATGGCACTGTACTGAATATTATTTTAAAATATTCTGAGTGAGATTTCTTTTGTCTTTCATGACATTTAATTGAAAACCCTGTATTCTCTTGATTTTCCGTTGATGCTGTGAAAGTAGAATGTTTAGGAAGCATATGAAGAATACTTATAATAACTATTAATCACTAAATGCATATGCAGATAAGTAAACATAATATTCTAGTTAGATAAAGAAGTACTTAAATATGACAAATCTCAAAAGAAAGTGATTAGTCAAAAAAATGTAACTAAGAAATGTACACCTCAAATTAAAAATTGAAAAAAGAAATCGAATAAATCTGGGAGAACAGAAAGAATAGTTTGAAAAATTGGGAAATGCAGGGAAAAAATTCTTACTGTGATGTGTAGTAAATTAAAATCTTAAAATTTATTTCGGTAAAATGTTTTTTTAATATTTTTTTTTATTTTACAATGACAAACAGAAAATTTTAAATATGTCATGGTACTTCCACTTTGCAGCTGATTTTTTAAAAACTTATATGACATGGAAAATTAAAATCCGTGGATGAAAGCTTTTTTTACTACTTACGGCATATCAAGAATAGCTTTTGTATTTAATTCCTTCTTACAAATCATTTCAATAATATTAACCTCATTTATTTATACTTCCAACTTAATAAACAACTTATATTTAAATAACATAGATTTCAGTGTCCAAACCTATTGAATTAAACAAATGAATCAAAAAGAAACAAAATCAAAACTAATGAAAACGAAACTCTTTCGTTTAATGCAAATCGTAGAATTTATGTAAAGTAAAGTATTTTCTAAAATCTAGGTTATTTTTTCGAAGGGGATGCAGTATTTATATGAGAAGAAATTCACTGATTTTTATCATACATGTGGGTGTGATGGGTTTCAATTCATCAGTCCACTGGTTTTGATGATAATGATTTTAATGATGATTTTTACAATGAAGAATTGATTGAAAATGGCATTGAGATGAACAGTTGCTCTTTTCCACCTACACGTGGTACTTTGCAGGATCGTCTATAGACAGTTTTGCAAGCACTGGAATAAGAGTTCCATGCATTCTTTCTATCTGGCCATTTGCTCTTGGCACTCCTGTGGTGATTTGTACATGTTGAATACCTTCGTTTTTGCAGTAGTCTTCAAATTCTTTAGAAGTAAAAGCAGAACCTCTGTCGGAAATATTTCTCGCAGGGTTTCCGAAGACTGCTTGTTGTATCCTGAGTTTTTGCAATGCTTCTGCTGTTGATGTTGATTTAACAGGATAAAACCAAACGAATTTGGTGAATGCATCTACCACTGTAAATATGTGTAGATATCTTTTGCTTGTAGATGGTAAGGGACCAATGAAATCAATATGATATGTGCTCAAAGGAGTATTGTGCTTCGGAATTGGGTTCAAAAGACCTTCTCCTTTGCCTCGTTTTCTGTTATAGAGGATGCACTCAACACAATTCATTAGGACTTTTTCTATTTTCTGCTTTGCGTTAGATATATGAAAGTCTCTTTTCAGCAAATCTTCAGTCTTTTGCAAAGCAAAGTGTCCTTTGTTGTGAATCCCACGAATTATTTCAAGCTCCATCGCTTCTGGCACAACGATAAGTTCTCGTCCATCTACCTGTATATACAAGACATCTTCTTTTATACAGTAATCATCTCTGAGTCCTTTCTCGACCAGAGTTTTCAGCAATTGAATGCGTTCATCTGTTGATTGTGCAGTTGTGATCTTCGCCGTAATTTCACTTTGGAAACGAGTGACCATGCATACTGCATTCCTGCTCAATGCATCTACATGCTTCATTTGTTGACCTGCTCTGTGAACTACTTCGCACTCGAACTCCTCCAGAAATAATGCCCATCTGGCTATCTTAGGCGCCAGGTCTTTCTTTTCCATCGTCTTTGGGAAAGCATCACAGTCGGTGACTATTTTAAATTTTGTCCCCAAGAGATAACTTCGAAATTTCTTCAAGGCTTCTATAATTGCTAGCACCTCCAGCTCATAACTTGACAGTTTTTCTTGCTGTGGTGATGTCTTTCTACTCATATAATGAATTGGATGTAGTTGTCCATCATCTGAGCGTTGTAATAAAACTGCTCCGAAGCCATGGCTACTAGCATCCGTATGCAATTCAAGAGGTTTTCCTTGCTGGAAAATGTGGAGTACGGGACTTTGACACAAACTGTTTTTTAGACGTTGAAATGCCTGTTTTTGTAATGGCTCAAATTCTACACCACTGCGAAGTAAATCACTTAGTGGTTTTGCTATTTTTGAATAATTTGGAACAAATTTTCTAAAATATCCTGTGAGACCTAGAAAGCTTTGCATTTGTTTAATATTCTTAGGTTCAGGGAAATTTTGGACAGCTACTGTTTTATTTGATGAGGGACGAACTGTACCCTCTTCGATAACATAACCTAAAAATTCAATTTTTCGTTTTAAAAATTGACACTTTTTAAAATTAATTTCTAATCCATATTCTGAAGCCACTTTTAAAACACGTTTAAGTTTTTCCAAACCCTCTGTTTCATTACATGAAGGTATAATGAAATCATCCATATAAATTACAATTGTATTATCCCTAATCAGATCCCTGAAAACATGATATATGAATCTTAAAAACACACTAGGACTTGTGGACAAACCAAATGGAGTTCTTAAAAATTCGAATAAACCGGCATGACAAATGAATGCCAAATATTTAGTGCATTTTTTCTCAACTGGAACATGAAAAAAACCGTTTTTTAAATCTAAGGTTGAGAAAACTTTTGCTTCTCCTAAATGGTCGAGAACCTCCTCTACTTGAGCCATAGGAAAAGAATCTTTAACTACTTTTTTGTTCAGCTGTCTGAAATCCACGCATAACCTATGAGTACCATCTCGCTTTTTACACAACAAAATTGGAGATGCGTATTCAGAACAAGAATGTTTAATAATACCCATTTGTAACCATTCATCAATTTGTTTGTCGACAATTTTTTGTTCAGCGAACGGCATTCTACGGGACCGTTGCCGTACTGGGATGTCGTCTTTTAATACAACGTTTAATCGCATCTCAGTCTCTCGAGGTTGTTTAGATGGTTCATAATTTTTTACCAACTGCAAAACTTGATCGCGTAAACAATCATTTACATTCTGACTAATATCAAGTAATTCACTCTCAATTACCGCCGCAAAAAATGGAAGTTTACTCTCAATAGAATCTATCTGTCTAATTTCGGCGCCCGACAATTCATTTTGTTGAATAAGATGCAGGCATTTTGGCGGGAAAATTCCCTCCATTACTAATTGATCACTTATAACTGCTTCAATCTCAAGAGGTTTACATTTTTCATTAAAAGCAAATGAGAAAATTGCTGTTTGAGCAGAAACTTCATTTCCAAAACAAGTTTTAACTTGTATATTTCCCATTGTTTTTTTAGTAGGAAAAAAGGATTTATTTACAATTATAAGCTCACTTCCTGAATCAATTAGAAACTTTATTTTTTTCCCATCCACAAAAATATCAATATATTCAAGCATATTTTTTGGTTTGGTTCCAATTCCCGATATAACAAATTTATTTCCTGTCTCACTTTCATTTGTAGATTTTTCTAATCGCTTCGGACAGTTACGAGCGAAATGAAAGCTTTCCCCCTTTCCCCCGCAGACATAACAATCCTTTCCGGTTTAATATTCTGGATTTTGTTTCGACGGAATGACTCATTTTTCAACGCTTGCCTTTGGAATCCTATTGCTTTTGTTTCATTAACGTGAACTTTGGCATTACTCAATTCAGCTAAAGATTTACCACGAGATGAAAAAAATAAATCACATTCGCGACCTAACTGAGTTGGCGGAAACCATGTTTTTCCTTCGCGGACACTTATATATTCTTTTGTTCTAAAATCCAATGTTTCATATAATTTATCCGCAACAATTAGATTACATAAATTTTTGAAATCCTTTTTTACATCTCTGACCTGACAATAATAGTCAAATGTTGCAGTTAATCGCGATGCAAATTGTACATGCGACTCGTTCGGTAAACGTTGAGCGTTTTTAAAATTACTAAGACACTCACGAGGCGTCGGCTGAAATTCAGCTAAAAATAACTCTTTTAGTTTTTCGTAATCCGACAAATCTTCCTCATCTGCATAGGTTAACACATTATTTACTTTATCCCCTAGTAAATTAATTAGTATTTCGGCTTGCAAGCCTTTAGGAACTTTTTTAGTAGTAAATGCTTTTTCTAAAGACATAAAAAACAAATGCAATGCCTCGGGTTTCTCAGGAACAGAAATTGTTAGTGTTTTAACACTTTTTATTAAATTTTCAGCACTAACAGATGCGTTTGTTCGCTCACCAGGCAATGACTGTTTTCTTAATTTCTCTAGCTCAATCTCCTTCTCGAGTTCGGCCAATTTCATTTTTTCAATCTCTAACTTTGATTGTTCATTTACTGCCTTAGCCGTGCGATCCTCAACGATCGACTTAATGACACCACGGACAAATTCTTCATCCGTTTTGAATACATCAGTATTTTCAATTAATCTTTTAAGTTCCAAAATTTTAGCATTTTCTAACCCTGTTTCGCCAAGTTCTTCGGCAAGAATTTTCAAATCACACTTCTTCAGATTATTTAAAATACTCATTTTCAAAATTACAGCAGGATAAATAGAGAATTTAAGAAGCACAGTACCTTTTAAAAGTTGCTGTTTCACCGGCTCCGAGCCCCCATGGTTGTGGGTGTGATGGGTTTCAATTCATCAGTCCACTGGTTTTGATGATAATGATTTTAATGATGATTTTTACAATGAAGAATTGATTGAAAATGGCATTGAGATGAACAGTTGCTCTTTTCCACCTACACGTGGTACTTGGAGCATTTTCCAAAGGGATGTCTCAACGGTTTCCGGTCGCGACCCTTTCTCGGCCGACGGTAGCGAAGAGAACGGTCTGAATTTCTTGGTGTCGGGGCTCTCCCTCCTTTGACTGCTGATTCCCACCGGAAGTGGTGAGCGCCCTCTAGTGGAATTAATTTACCACATACATTTTTGACTGAATTCATCCAAAAGCAATTCATGTTTCATCGGAAACAAAGTGGAAACTTTGTTTAATGAATTTTAAAATGCACTATACTGTATTAAACAATAAGTCATTAAGTATTCCAAATTGAGTTAAACACCATGCTAACTTTCGCCAAATCTGACACTTTTAAGATAACGTTTAAAATGTTGCAACCTCTTCTAGAAGTGATCCTTTAACAGTAACAAAACCGCCTTGGAAACAAGACCGTTGATTGACAGTTTTACGACTGGTACGCACAACAAGTGTACGCATCTGTCCTACTACGCTTTGAAAAGCCATCTCCCCTAAAACGCAAACAAACACCCCAAACCGACTGACTTGGAGGTTTGGGGGTAAATTTCCAAAACGCCCGGCTGGCATCGAGAGGGTTAAAGAAGCAATAAGCCGAAAACAAAATAAAACTGGAAATATCAGAAAGAGTCATAGAGAAAAAACCTATTCAATTCTCCGCATGTGTTCAGTAATTGCCTATTTAAAAGAAAGATATTGATCTTTTTCTTCAGATAGTTTTTCCCGGAAATGGAGTCCTAAAAGGAGGTAAAATGAGATGTGAACCCCCGAAGAGGGCGAATGAAAGACAGACCTCCCAAGCACAAAACATTTACTAATTTTCAGTAAACCTTTTACCCACGCACCAATTTTAAACAATAGGAATTTTGAACATTGCTTTGTTTCATATTTAACACACTTTGAAAAACAAATAGAAAAGTATCTGAATGAATTTTCATTTTAAATAATACTTTTCTAATGCCTTCACATTTTAAATCTTAATTCTTATAGAAAAAACTGACATGTTTTAAAGAAAATTGATTTAATTTTTTTTATATTTTCATCTATATCATTTAAGAAGGCATCAGTTCTCCAAAAATGAAGTGTATTTAATTTAAAAATTAATTTCAGTCTTTCTTCAAAACAATTTCTTTTGCGAATAATAATTTAGTGTGGAAATGTTTGTACTTATAAGACAGCTGAGAATTACACATACATACATGAGTGCCAGAACAAAAGGCATGACGTATTTAAATTAGTAATTTTGATTGATGTATATATATGTTTGATTAATACTTGAGAAAGCTTTGCAATTTTTGCGCTAAATCTCTTAATTTTTTTATATGCTCTTAATCAATAGCAAATTCTCAGAATGAAATAGTTCTATCTATTATAGTTAAAGAATTCACAAAAGTTAATATTCAGAATCTATAATAGTTATTACTTGTGACCCAACAAAATCGATTACCTTCCTTTTTTTAGAGTAGTAATGTCAATTATTATTAATTTCGCGTTGAGAAGATATTAGTAAACTTCAAGCGTATCCCCCCCCTTCTCTCTTATTTAGAAACGCAATTATCGTTAAAGAATATTCAGCAAATTTGATATTTGGCTCAGTAATTATGTTAAGGTATACATTTTTTTTTAAATCGGTAGAAATTGGCTCATTTTAAATCATTACATTATATATTTTATTTACATTATAAAATATTTTTAAGGCATTTTTATCGGCTATAAGTTTAAAATTTAACATTTCAAGCCATTCCATTTGCTCAAAATATTACTTTTTAATTCCTAAAAGTATATATTTTTTGAGAGACACAAACACGCATTTATCTATATCCTTCCTACGCAATACCGATTTTTTTAAACGCTTTCTGTGAAACACGGCTAAAAATGTTACAATAGGGATTTCTTAAAAATGCAGAATTTATTTGAATGTATAAGAATGCAAATTTGAAGTTATTTTAGTTTTTATAATCAATATTTTACAATTAAGGAAATTTATGGTTTAAAAAAATAGTTTTTATCCATTTCTTTTACTAAAACTTTATCTGAAAACATAAAATATAATTTTACTAAAAATAATATGTAGACAATAGAATATAGAGTATGCATGACTTATAATCGAAAGGCAGGTTGCACTCAGCAATTTATCATCTTTTACTTTCAGAAATTTCCATACGATTTTTTAACCCCTTCGTAAACATTGCCATGTCTAACACGTGCATCGAATTATTTCAGTTTTAAGCCTGCAACTAAGTGAACATGATTAAGCATTTAAAAATGAAAAAAATCATCTAGAAATGCTTCAACATCTCAAATGCTCGTTATATTATTATATGAATGAAGATAACAATATATATTTAAGATAGTATGCGTCATCTAATTAAAATAACAATTTAAGTAAAACAAATTCGTATGTCAAGGGGTTAAAATCTTAAATTGAGATTGAACGAGACTCAGTACAAATTACTAATATTTTCTTGAAATGACGTTTTTGCAAATTTATGAGATTATATTTTTGAGTCTAATGATATCAGTTCTCTTATATACCCTTAAAACACCTTGAAGAGATAAATAAAAAGAATCATAAGAAATACTATTTTAATTGTTAATTTATTTAAGTTCTTTTCAATTAAAAATATTTTAAATAAAATCAGTTTAAAACAAAAAGAGTAAATAAATATTTTAAATGTAAATATAAATTATTTCCCGATAAATTCTGAAATCCACGAAATTTTAACAAACGAAGCATTTTTTTTCTTTATCACATTGCCAACCATAATATTTATGATAGCTAAACAATTTTATTGATATATACGAGATGCAAGCCTTTACGTTCTCTGTTATAAAATTTTTTTAAAAAAGTATTTAAATTTGCGTGAATTTTTGTGCATCTTTCCCAAAATGTTTTTATAAATCAATGAAGAGAAACTTATCACTGGCAATTAATTTAAAATATTTCTTTTATTTTTAAAACAGCTTTAAAATAAGCCTTAATTCTGTCTTTTAAAACACGAAAATCCTTCAGAGCAGCAGAATTCTCAAGCTAACCAGAAACAGAAAATTTAATTATGCTAATATAAAGTAGTGTCAATCGAGGCAATTTAGTAATTATGGTGTTTATATCCAGTTAAGAATGATATAAATCCATATGAAGTTTGTTTGAAGCATTGAATATCGACAGAAATTTGTTTAAAAACACAAATTAATATTTTTCTGTGAAGATGCATGAGGAAGAAATCTAGTTTTCGTACAATGACAAGTTGCGCGTAGCTTCCAGCGATGGGGAGGGTAGACTCTTTGTGTAATAGGAAGCTCACTGCGTGTGATCAAAAGTCCCACCACCGGCCACCTGCCCCAACTATTTGTGTGTGTGTGTGGGGGGGGGGTCTGTTCCAAGAAAGAGCATCAGTGGGTAAGGGACTTTCCCAATACATGACTGAAATTAGCTTCGAGAGCGTCCATTGGACGGATCGTATCGATTGTTACTTTCTATCGTGATCCAAGGCCTAAAATCGAAATATTAACCAATAAGGACGTGTCAGTGATTTGAATCACACCCATTTTTGAAAAGTATTGGTCACTGAGATTTGTGACTTTTTGATATTGCTTACGTAATAACCGTTTCTAAAATATTCGTCATCCCTAGCTTCGAACCCGTAACTTAAGGAGTACGAGTCCAACGCTCTACCAACCAGGTCATCCCGGCCCTTTAAAAACTATACATATGCTAAATCACCATGGGTGGATTTTGACAATATGACAATATATATTGACAATATGAGCCTGAAATATTTTCTGGCTGCTTCTTCAAAAAGTATATTGAGGACAAAAGTAACAAGAGCTGAATTTATAAGAGCTTTAACTTTATCTTCATGCTTGTTTTCTAATTTCGTTTTTTTTATGTATATATAATTCGAAGGCAATGCCTGTTTTTTTTAACAACTCTATAATTATTTTTCCTTTGAACAGAAAATATACTTGTTATCATTATGTATTTATTTATGTAAAACAGGATTTTGTGAACAACGTTTGATTTGAAATACGAATGTGGAATCCCTCTGCAATTTTAATTTTTATAATTTCAAGCAAAAGTCCAGTTAGACAATCAATTTAGTAATGAATACTCTGTGGCGTAAAAATAGGTATGCCGAAAATAAGCAGAAAAATTATTTTGAACTTATATAGTTTTAGAAAAGAATTTGCCAGTACAGCGTTTTGAATATCAACGACAATCAATTCGATAAAAAGTTTACGATCAAGTCAATAATTAAAGATCGGAAATATGTTTTAAAGAATAAACTAATTGCTAATTGTAACACACACACATAATCGGGTTTCTTTGTTTTGAATATATATGTATATGATTAAACAGATGTTAAAAAACAGAAACAATATTTTGTTCCCAACATTTTTATTTTTACTCTATACACTTTTATCAAATAATGAGAACAACTAATGTCTTTTGGTCATTTTAATTTGGATGGATATAGCATGTTGTGTCCATCCAAATTAAAATGTGCAAATTGTGCAATGTGTAAATTGCAGTGTTCAAGCATTCGAATTTTATATTAAATGAGAGCAAAATTTCAAAAATTATACCTAATAAATATATCAATTTTTTTAATTAAGTTTTTTAAAAAGGAAGTTAATTCACTTTAACTAGTATGATGGTCTTCCCGAAACGTACCAGCATTCCTTCTGATAAGGCCACAGGTGCTCAGATTTTTATTTCCAGACACACGCATATGAGTTTTGTGTTTGATAGTAAGATGAAGAAAACTAAATACGCATTGTGAATGCCTTTTTTTTTCACCTAATTGAATTTAAAATTTTGATATAAAATGCAGATTTTATATCACGATCACATATCGAATTTCATTTATCTAAGTTACTGTCCCTTTAAATTATCGTTTTTAAATGAATGCAAAAGAACACAGCAGCAAGCAATTTACTCTTCGGTGGATTTAATTCAAGATTTGATAAATATCTAACTTAGATGCCGATTTTATTCGTACAGCTATCGTGCTCACTTGTACGCGAACTGCTAAATAGATTGGCTTCGTGTTTTCATTTTTGATGACTGCGATACTTTCTGTTTGCATGTTTCGTTGAACTAGAAAGTAGTCTTTGGGCGGGAGGATCTCGTAATTGAGGATGAGGAACTTCCGGAATGTTGGTTGGTTCTCAGCACATATGTGGGTACACGAAAAATCGGGTTAAGTCTCCTCTCATCGGTTAAGGGGTGAACTTCCTTAGGGAAGAGTTGTATCGTGGCTGGTGATGGTCCTTAGATTCTACCACAGTACCAGTCAATGAAGATATTTTAGAGAAGAGAAGAAATTTTTTATTCTTTCTGAACTTCGATCTGAAATAGACAATATCAGCTTTCTCTAATCCTAATAATATTCTATAATCTAGCATATTTGCTGATTAAGAAATATTCATTTCAAATAACAAACAAATTAAATTAGATTTTACAGGGAGTTATAAAAGTACATTTTGAATAACTTTATACTTTTGATATGGTAATTAAAGAAATGCAAAAAAAAAAAAGAAACTGATAGCTAAGGGATCGAAAAAAGTTCGAATTAGTGTAAGATTTATTTATTTACAGATAACATTATACAAAAACGAATTACATACGGAAGTTCCGTTATTTGTTATTTTCTTTTTTCTGATTCAAGCAGAAAAAAGAAAATCCACCGTACCATCAGAATTCAACAATTGATTGAAATTATTGTTATGCAAAATTAATTCTCTTCATTGAATAAACACAAAACTAATCTCTTTATGGTTTTAGCTTAAAAGATACTAACCGTCTTTGGCAACCAATTTTTTGCCTTTTATATTAAAGTAAAAATTTAGACATTTCAACCGCCTTTGATTAAATGCAAGATTAAATTTTTTACCAAGACAAATAAAATTATATTTCACAGCATACTGGTTGGTTCTCTCCCTTTTTGTTTCCTGATAAAGAACTTAGAATATTGGCTGAAAATATGGAAAAAAAGTTAAAGGATGAAAAAAACAGATGCATCTATCTTCATCCAAAGAGTAAACAGCTGATTAAGGATTAAATTTTATGGTATTGAAATTGTCCGGAAAAACGAAGCGAAGTATTTTTTATCCTTGGCAGGCAGCTGAATTTCAAATCATTTCAAACTTTCAGGGAAATAAATATACAACAAGGTTTGTGAAGTCCAATGTTCACTCAAATATAGAAGTTTGAGCCCTTCACTCGATGACAATGGCCCATTCAATCTGCATACCCGATTTGGGCTTTCAGATTGAAAAAGAACTTAGATTTCATCGTTGATCAGGTTTCACTGAAACGCTGGGAAGGCCTTAAAGGTTTCCCCGTTCGACTATTCATGTTCAGAATGGCAGAAAACCTCTTTAACAATTTGCAGGGTATAAGTAGCCCAACAATGGGCAAATTCCCCCTCTTCGATCCGGGTGAAGTTTCTGACAAAAGAGAGCCCCTCTGCGCTCTCTATCTCTACAGACTATGCACTTCCCCAATCTTTTGTACTCACCTTGCCGGTAGTTACTTAAAGAAAAGAAAGATGCATATGTTTACATCTATGTAGAAAGAACCTTTCTTCACCGTTGATGCTGCTTCTAACCTATGATAAATTGCTTCTGTAAGAAGTAACTTTTACTATTACGGCGTATTTTGTTTTAGATTTGTTATTTCACCCGTGATTAGAAGCTTTAAGTATATCGATACAGATATGATTTTAAGAATAATTATTATATACATAAATATGAGAATAATTATTCTGTAGGATACCTTTATAATCAAATGTTCGAATGTATGTCTTAGTAACAAAAATTTATATAAGAGGATAAAAATTTATACTATAATTAATATAAAAATTTATATTAGAATTAATAAAAAAATTTATATTAATTTATTTAGTTTTTTATTAAAACGGAACAAAACGAATACAATTCGTCTCGTTTTGGAATAAAAGCATTATAGCTTTTTTCAACTAAATACACTAAAAGGAGCCAAAAATTCAATCAAAAAAGAACGAACCCTTTCGCGTTGGGTGTGTCATAAATAAATCAACAGTAATCGTTCATCTCCCACAGCTGGGCTTCACATCCATGCATTTCTGGAAATCGAACTCATAAATGATTATCAGGGTTGGCCTTCTCAAGAAGCTTGAGTGTAAGAAACTATTTGGGGACTCAAATTTTTTATAATAATAAAAAAAAAAGAGCACGAACATATATTAATATCTCGAGACCATTTTTGCAGTTAATTATTTCAGAATTTTTTTTCAGGCTAAATTTTTTTTCTTTTTCAATTTCCTTTTTTATGCTTAATATAGTAAATGCATTAAAAACTTCTTTACACAATGCTTGACCGAAGAAAATTTCTTATTATCATGACAATACATGATATTTTTGGGTTTAGGGTTTTGACGCCAACAAAATTCCGTAGGCAAAAAATAAAAATTTTATTATCTGCACATCTCAAAAAAATCAGCTTTTAATAACTTGTTGCCACTGTATTTACAAAAGCTCACATTTTTTATTAAAAAAATAAGTTAATGAATACAGCAAATAAAACCTAGAAAAATGTCATTTTGAGTAGGTCATTATATCAAATGAAATAAATAGGAAATGTGATATTTTTTTAAGCAATAAATACCAGACAAAGTTTTTGGATCGTTTGAAGTACTAAAGTGACTCATTCAATGAAACAATTAAAATGAATAAAAATATAATTTAATTTGCATGAGCACGTGATACTTCAATGAGGGTTCAATTGGATGAGGGTTTTAGCGTCCACAAAAATGCGAGTGCGAGGAATTGAAATTTTAAATTTCAACTTTCTCAAAATTAGGCCTTCGAAGACTCAAAAATATTGGTAAATGGCTGCAAAACTCAAGAAGTAATAGGATCCTCTAATAATAAGTTTAATCGAATTATTAAGCACAATTCTGTGCCAATGAGTCATATAAACAGAATAAAAAAAGATTAAAATGAAATCTGCTATGCATATTTCAATGTATCATGTCAGAACATCATTTCTTGAACGGCCAAGCACCAAGTGCTCGTGCAAGTTAAATTTTATTTTTATTCATTTTAATTATTTCATTGAATGAGTCACTTTAGTATTGTAAACGATCCAAAAAACTTTCTCGCATTAATTGTTAGAAAAACATCATATTTCCTATTTATTTCTTGACATATAATCACGGGCGCAAAATTAAATTTTTCTAGGTTTCATTTGCTTTAGTCATTAACTTATTTTTTTTATCATAGCTTTTGTAAATGCAACGGCAACCTGTTATTAAAGGCTGATTTTTTTGAGATGTTCGTGCAGATGATAAAATTTTAATTCATTGCCCACGCATTTTTGTTGACGCCAAAAACATCATCCTGAAAACATCATCATGTTTTGACATGATAATAATAAACAAATAAATAATAATAATAAAGATAAGCGCCTCTGCATAAATATGCATACTTAACTGTGTGTTTGCTGAGAATAAGATTTTTTTTTAATAATAAAACATTTCGTTTACTGAAATAAATGTTTTAAAATATCTTTTTTTAATATTTATCACTGGATTTTCACGAAGTCTTCTACTGTAAACTTTTAGATTTGACAAAAACATAAGAATGAAAAAACCAGAAACTAAGGCAACTTTTGCCGGTTTCCTGGTTTAGGGAAAGAACATCTTCACCGCGATCCGAGTGTCCCGGGTTCGAATCCTGATTCGGGCGTGGTTGTTCCTTACCCTTTGTTCTTATTATCATGCGAGTTATTATTCAATGTGCAATTGAATATTTAAGTATCGCATTGCTGCTTTTATGATTATTTACATTTGGAACATAGAACTTTAAAGCTATATATTTTACAAATGTTTATCTTTTTTTTCTTAGAATAATCACTGTACATATCTCGACTATATTTAATTGTTACTAGTGTTTTATCCTATTGTAAAATATAATTTTTGTATTCTTCACTAAAAGATGTCGGACTTTAATTTCCAGTATAGTTTGAACTTATTTTTTTAAAAAATTAGAGCTTTTGTAAATAAAGTGGCAACGCGTTATTAAAAGCTGATTTTTGATTGATTATTGATTTTTTTAACAATATTTTTTTTTT
>JAOUZG010019009.1:10442-27316 GCA_026289955.1 Argiope argentata | reverse complement strand
ATAGTTTTCAAGTACATATTTATCAACTGAAGGGAATGCCATAATTGAGTCATTCAGTGAAGGAAAGAATCAGAATTTATAAAATGCTCAATATCAGATAATATAGGTGGTAATAGAGTCTTTAAAGTTATCATCATTCTTTGAACCAAAGGATTAAGCTAAAATAGCTACAGTTTAAGAACAATGACTGTCGAAAAATTAAAGTGTATAAGATTTGGTGAGTTTTTTCAATATAGACTAGAATTATATCCAAATTCAAAATAAACCAATGGCAGTAAAAAAAATCTTTACAAAAGATCATAGCGATTAGATGCCAAAGTATTATGATCGCCCCATTTCTGATTTAAATAAAAAAAAAACGATATCACAACAGTATCGAGCAGACGAGGGGAACAATGTCATCAATCAAAGCGCAGCATCTACAATCGCAGTTCATATCCATCTGCAATCTCAGCTCCGAAAGAGAGAAGGAACAAATTTCTTTAGCTGTCAAAGAGCACGAAATCAATTTATCGATCCTCGCAGGTGATAATATGGAGATGGTTCCCCCCGACCTTGCCCCCCCCCTCCCCCATCTTCCGACCGTTACTACTCGGAAAAGAGAAGAACGTTTTCCGAACCAAATTATGAAACGCATCACGATCGTAAACAATTGTGACACCTGCTCAAACCACTTCTATTCATTTTCGTTTCGACCGTGGATACATTTTTACATCTGCTAGCACGGAGAGATCTTCAGATATTCACTGCTATTTCTTTTTTTTTTCTTTCTTTCTCTCTCTCTTCTATTTATTATCTGAATATTAATGATTTTTCGGAACTCAGATTTTCGTAATTTTGTTCTTCTTTTTTTTCACCCTCTGCAACTACGGGGGATGGCAGCATTCGCTAAAATGGGCTTGGTAGAATATTATGATGGAATTTTATTATTCAATAAAAAAGAAAAGAAATGAAAGGTGTTCCAGTGCTTATACACATTTTGAAACCGATGTTACTTGCAAATAAGGATATAATTCTTTTACTGGCCCACATCGAGTCCATCTCACAAGAACAAATGATTCGTTGACATCACTTTGACTCGTATTTGGTTCAGACATATATCTATGTCTGTAATATTATTTTAAACTTTAATTTAAATCCATTTTAATTTTCTGATTTTCAGTTTAATTTAGCCCATATTAATTTTAATCTAAAATATTTTCTTATATCCTGATCCCATTCCACTTTTTCTACTTAATTAATTGGGAAGTTTTGTAAAATACTTTAGTCAGCGGTTCCCATGCTCCAAGGGAAAGATTAAAAAAAAATGCTGATCTGAACAAATACTTTTTAAAAGATCCCTGCGTTTCCCTTATCAGAATCGGCATGTGTAAGAAATCCCTATCGAAATCTCATTGTATATAAGTAATGTGGAAAATTTTTTTCGCTATCGAAATCTTTTGGTATTTAAGACCAAGGATAAATGATAACAGATTTCATATCCTGTAGTGAGACGTTTTTGCCACACAACCGCTTGGCAGTGGCTAAGACGTACTTCTCACGTTCATGCATCTTTTTATTTGCTTTGTGTTAGTTTACTAATGTTTTATACTTCCAATGCTAATATATATACTTTATATAATAATGCTGGTCGCTGCCTTTCCACACACTCACATATATGTATATGACAGAATGAAAGAAACTTTTGAAATTTTAAAAATCCGACTAATTTCAGCACGGGAGACATAATTTAAGTACAAAGAATAAGAAGTAAGAAATACTTCAGTCTACATCACGATACAAGATCAAAAGAGGTCGAAATTTTTCCCTTCCGTGGTTTTACAATGAGATTTTTGATGAGAATTTCTTCGACAAATATAGTCTTAGGATAGAGAAATTTAGGAATTTTTTAAAAATATTGTAAGCATTAAGGTTTTTTTTATCCCATCGTACAGAACGTTGGGAACCTGCGGAATTTAGCAGTTTAAAAGAGCGCGCATAGAATTAATTAGATAAAAAAAAAAGGAGGAATCGGATCAGGAAATAAGAGAACATTTTAGAATGAAGATGAATGCTTACGTGTATATCCTTTTATACAAATTTAAAGTTTTTTTTTTTTAAATTTGGATGAAGTTTAACACACTTGATCTCCAAAATCAAGGAAAGATCGTTGTCAACTTGATTTTCCAAAATTAATAAAAATATTTATTACCATGTAAACAAGGAGTTTGATCATGAATATTATCCCTTTCGAAAATACAGTTCACCGAAAACTTTACGTGTTACGTTACCTCAAGAAAAGTATACATATACTTTTTTAAAACTCAATAAGTAAATAAAGCAACCCCTTCCTATTGATGCCTACTTCATTTAAATATTTTTTCATCTATTTTTTTTATAAATTTTTAAAATTTAATGTACAATTTGTAGCAATGTTTTCATTGTTTTAAAGAAACTGAAACTAATTTCATTATTATAACAAATCTTTCAATCACATACTTCTAGTAGAGTTAATATTAAGATTTTTTTTTCTTTTAGCATTAATTCCAAATTAGGATTTTCAGTGAATCCTGAGTAATTTGTTGCAGACTGATTATATTATTTTCCTTTTTTTGCATTAAAATTTAAAAAGTAAATTTTAAATGTATGGATCCCATATCAGTAGTTTAAAAATCGGAATGACAGTATTCAAAATGTAAAAACTGATTTCCAAAGGTAATCAGTGATTAATAAAATACATCACAGTTTCATAATTGTTATTATACGAAAAAATATTTAACAGCATATTCATTGCGTTAATTTATTTAAATTATTGAATATATAAATAAAGGTTTGTCTTGAAGGAAATCGGTTGAAAACAGGGTTAGGACGGAAGAGAAGGATCGGATTGCAGAGCATTTAGTAGAACGTAACTTCTGAAGCTTTCTTTTGATATGAATATGAACTCTTGAAACGTAGAACTTTTAAATCATGACAGCTAATACCTGAAGCGTAAAGTTTATAATTCATGACAGCTAATACCTGAAACATTTAGTTTATAAGTCTTGACAGCTAATACCTGAAACGTTTAGTTCATAAGTCATAACCAGCTAACAACTGAAAAGTAAAGTTTATAAGTCATGCCATCTAGTAGTTGAAACTTAAAGTTTAAAAGTCGTGACCAGCTAATACCTAAAACATAAAGTTTATAAGTGATGGAAGTTAATAACTGAAACATTTAGTTTATAAGTCATGACAGCTAATACCTGAAACGTTTAGTTTATAATTCATAACCATCTAATACTTGAAAAGAAAAGTTTATTAGTCAAAACCACCTAATACCTGAAAAGTAGAGTTTATGTCATGATATCTAATACCGGAAACGTAAAGTTTATAAGTCATGACCAGCTAAGACCTGAAACATAAAGTTTGTAAGTGATGGAAGTTAATAACTGAAACATTTAGTTTATAAGTCATGACAGCTAATACCTGAAACGTTTAGTTTATATGTTTTGACAGCTAATAACTGAAAAGTAAAGTTTATAAGTCATAACCCGCTTATACTTGAAAAGTAAAATTTTTAAGTAATAACCAGCTAATACCTGAAAAGAAAAGTTTATAAGTCATGTCATCTAATACCTGAAATTTAAAGTTTATAAGTCATGACCAGCTAATATCTGATACGTAAAGATTATAAGTCGGGACCAGCTAATACCTGAAACATAATGTTTATAAGTGATGACAGCTGATACCTAAAACGTTTAGTTTATAAGTCATGACAACTAATACCCGAAACATTTAGTTTATAAGTAATGACAGTTAATACCTGAAACGTAAAGTTTATAAGTCATTACATCTAATACCTGAAACGTAAAGCTTATAAGTATACGAATTCCGATATCAGTTATGTCCGGATAATAGTGGTTAACACTTCGAATCCTTTCAAGAGTCGATAATATTTCACGTTAATGTTAATGTAATATTCATGAAATTTGGTAATATAGTGGGTACAATTTTTTTTATTACATGTTAGACAGTGGTATAAAATGGATGATAACGCCATCCTCTCCATGCAAACATCGTAAACTATGCCTTCGGTCGGAGGATTATCTATCACCCGTATGGACTGCCCAACATTTTCACCGGACTTGAATCCAGTGGAGCACGTGTGGGACATGCTTGGAGGACGAATTGCAGCCAATCAACCCCCCTCCTACATGTATACCGGAACTTCGGATGGCATTGCTTGCTGAGTGGTGTACTATTCCCCAAGATCAGATCGATAATTTGATATTCAGCATCCCTAGGGGCTGTAGGTACTGTATTACATCGTTTGGGAGACATACTATGTATTAATCATCATACTAAATATATAATATTGCTTTTTGTAAATAAGATTTAGTAAATAGGTAATGATATCTATATAACATATAGCTTCTTTTTTGCTCTTTACCTTTTGTTTGATAAATAGGCTTTACAAATAATTCATATTTGTTTTGCTTCTGACTCTTTCTTTTCCTGAATTTGCATTATCCTTAATTTATGGACAAGGGTGTGTTTCATGACCATTAATATCAATCAATCAGCAATTGCGGATGGAATAAAATAATTACATTACGATTAGATGCATAAAAATAAATCTTATCAAGATGCATGAACAATTTTATCCCTCTTCTTAAGTTGCTGTTAAAGATAATAAAACAAAGAGGTTATAATTAGCTTTTGATCAGGTTTAACATAGCTTAACAGCAGATACTACGTCGCTCTGGATACGCAAGATCGAATTCCCGCGGTGATCATTTCAGATATACGTTTTTTTATTTCTTTCTAAGTAAGACATCAATCTTACTGAATATTTTCTTTTTATAAAATTAACTTGTTTAACGTTGACAAAGTACTGAAGAAAAAAAGAAAGTATCTCTTCTTTTCTTATAAAATGGTTTATTTTAGGAACTACAGTAAGTAATAGTTCATTGGAAACGGTCAATTAGCTTTGATCCTTAGGCACTGAAGCATTTGCTGATAGTTACTTGTGACGCATGAGTTCAAATTTCAAATTTAATCTTTTACATTTGATAAATTTCGAAATAGAAGTTTTGAAATAAGGAAGCTTTTAATGAAAATGTTATTAATAAAATTTTAGTTTCTTATTAAATGTCCGATTTTTAATTTCTCGTTCACTAAATGTACGAAATGGGATTAGAAAAAAAATTGATTGATGTATTAAAATGATTTGGCATTTTTTTCCAAGTTCAATATAATTTTTAATTGTATTCCAATCCTTTACATTTACATCATTCCTTAAGAATTATCTGCTTGACAGAGCAGTTACCAAATTCATTTTATCACATGAGAGCATGATATTGTTTTAGTTAGGAGATTTTTATGTCTTCGAAATTTACAGGCAAAAAAAAAAAAAGATTATGGGCCGCCTGAAATTATCGGTTCAAATTTTTTTTACTTGCATTACTAGTATTACTTACCAGTATTGTATTACTATTATGTATACTTTTTTGAATGCGGATGAGTTTTTAAAAGGTTGACCTGCTTTTACAAGCATTGCCTTATTATTACGTATGCTTCTTCGCAATAGATTTTTTTAAAGGATTATGTAGAACTATAATATCATAGCTGTTATTTCCTCTCGAAATTTTTCGAGCTTCAAAACTGTTTTTGAGCTAGAAAAATTGAAAATGAAAGTTTAAAAATGCTTAAAATAAAATCTGCTACGCATATTTCAATGTATCATCTTAGAATATCCTTTCTTGAACGGCCAAGCATTATGCGCTCGTGCAAGTTAAATTATATTTTTATTCATTTTAATTGTTTCATTGACTTAGTAAGCTTTAGTATTGCAAACGATCCAAAAAAAAAACTTTGTCTCGCATTGATTGCTTAAAAAAATATCGCGTTTCCTATTTATTTCCTTTCACATAAAAACGTGCTCAAAATGACATTTTTCTAGGTTTTATTTACTGTAGTCATTCACTTATTTTTTTTTAGTCTGGGCTTTTCTAAATGGGATGGCAACGCGTTATTAAAAGTTGATTTTTTGAGATGCTCGCGCAGATAATAAAATTTTTATTTTTCGCCAACGGAATTTTGTTGACGTCAGAAAACCTCATTCCCAAACAATATCATGTTCTAAAAAATTATATATATATATATATATAAGGATAGAGATTGATAGAGAAGTTTCGTGATTGTTTCGAACTGATTTAAACTGGTTAGTGACTTAAATGAATTTAGACAAACAATAACTTAAAAAATAATAATATTCTTATGATAACTTAAAATTTGCTGTTGCAGAATTCATTTTTTTCTGAAATTCTGCTCATAACTTTCTTTAATTCTTTAGCCAAATCAGATTTTCTTTTAATTCTAATTCCACTATTCCTACTAATAATAAAGAGAAATAAGTGTGGTGGCTCTCCTCAAGGCAGATCCGTAGGCCTAGATTCACACAGACAACAACATATCGTACAGAGTTACAAAATTTAGTACAGAGATATTTTAGAAGATAAGCCTAAACACTTCATGAAATTTTTTTAAAATTTTAATTAATAAAAAATTAAGTGACATTTTGATATTCATCTCCAATAACACTAGAAAATATTATTACATAAAGCTAGTTTTTATGTCATTTTTTAATGAAATTAATTTTTGCATGTTTTTCTGGATTTCGGCAATTAAAATTTTTTTTTCATAATTTTGCAGAATTTTAGTATTGAACAAAAATTTTAATTGTTTTCATTATTCCATCAGATATTTAATGAAGTAATTTTATTCCATTGTTGGAAGTTAAGAAAAAGGGATTCTGTTTAAAATCTGTGTTATTTTTAAAAGACTAAAAAAATTAATATCGAGAAAGCTAAAAGATAGATTATTTCGGCACTAATTTTTAATAACATTATGATTACAGGAATCCGGGCTACATCAGGATGTTTTTTTTTCACTATAAACAAAGCAATTGTAAAGCCATTTGGAAAAAATATGGTTTTTAATAGCTATCACAATCTTATATTTAAAAATAATTCTTGAAGGAATAAAAATATACAAGAGATTTAATTCAAAATAAACCAATAGTCCCGAAGAGCATAAAATTATCAAAGGCGAATAGTACAGTATAAAAAGAAATCAAATGGTGATAGGTTAGGTGAAAAGCACCATAATTTTAAGAAGGAAATTCCACGTTCCCTCAAGAACATGAATTATGAATTGAGGTACTGTCTTAGCGAAGAAGATTATTATTTATTCATTGGGAATAAATTAAATTGTCAATTCATTTTTTCACATTCTAGACATTTTTGTCTCTATTCATTCATGTTGAGTAAGGATATGATGTTGCTAATGATCACATGTCCGCTTTGCAATGGGAAGGAGGGTGCAGTAGCTTCTGAGGTTATGGACATTAAGCACAAAAGGGCAGAAGTCTGACTTCTAGCTCATATGAGGATGACACACGCACGCACACGCTTCCACAGCCCCTTTTTACAGGGGGGCACTCACATCACAGACAATACACAGAAGAACAATCCTGCTCTAATCAGGGTTCATACTCGGGATGTCCAGGTTACGAGGAAAACGAGCTACATCTGTGACAGGACATCGACAGAGTAAGGATATGTATAACAAATTCTAACTTGGTACTTCTAAGGGACATTGGTCTACACAACAATTACATAATATTTATTGATTAATTATATGGCTTTAATATAATTATTTCCTGCTTGACTCTTCAATGCACAATGAATAAGTGGTACTAGTTTAGAAGTGGTCAGTCATAAACCGTTTTTCCCCTTACTTTAAACTTATTAAACTTGTTCAGTATGGTGTGAGCTACAAGCATTCATCTTCGTAATTTTGTCACTACGTTGCATTTATCCCGAAATTGAAAATTTTTAAAAGGAATTTCACTTTAGAAGGCCTTTTTGTTCTAAACAATCTGCACTTCTTATCGAAAGAAAAAAAAGGCACACAAAATGAAGCATTAAATAGAAGGTATGTTTTTGTTGTCGCACTTCCCCATTGGCCAGCAGGGTTAGACCAGGTCCTTGACTGCATGGGGAAAGATTGTAGCCTCTGTTAGGCACAAGGATCAGGGCATCTAGAAATAGGTAGAAGACCGACTACGCTCTTGGCAAACCAGCGATTACAGCCGATTAAGGTTCTCTCATTTTTTCTGCAGCGCCACCTAGAGTACTTAGCTACACACGCGTCTCAACTCTTTTTATGGGGCGGTCTTCATTCATGCATTTCATTCATTCATCTCAGATCGTAATTTAGACCTGGAACAGAGAATGATCACCTCTGACCCAGTACCCCCAGTGGTGTTACTCTCGACAAGGAGAACTTTGTGATCACGACAGATTTAACGTCTGCCACCACCACCATACACGGAGGGTCTTTGGCTGGCGGGTTCGAACTCGCTACCCAAGGGATCCAACATCCTATCAGCCAGGTTATCCCGGCCAGGGGAAGATATAGTAGTTGGTGCTGGTCTCTGAACAACTTTATAAAACATCAAAATTAGCTCTTTGCGCTTTAGCAGATTTCTCCGATAGAGTTTGGCAATAGCTTTGGGGAGTACTAGCTAATACTTTTTTGTTTGTTTGTTTTCTTCGCTACTAATATTATTTGTTTCTTGTTGTTTCTTATGGCACTTGCCATGGACGAGTCTGTGATTTACGCCAAATGAGTATCTCCTGTTTGTAGTAGCGCCAACTAGGGAAAAGAGTACGACTTTTGCTATTCATTCATAACATTCGCTTGCACAGCCCTCTGTTGGTAGTAAGCTATTATATGGTTTTTTATTTCGATTTTGCATCGTTCCGGTAGAAAATTATCGTTTTCTGCTCAATATATTCCTTATAATTCAGATAATTACTGTTAAAAAGTTTAAGCTGTTTAGAAGTAGCACAGTTTTTTAAAAAATTACTATTTGTTTAAACTGCTCATTTCTCAGTTGATAAGATGTAACTGGCCAAGTCAGATATAACACACAAACTAATGTTCATAAGGCTAATATGTTAAAACAAATAATAATTCCTTAATTGTTGAGTTCATGTTCATGTTCATTGCAGCTAAACCATTTCTGGAATTGTTTCCAAGTGAAATTGGTGTGGAAATCGAATAAAATTATTCATTACTATTCAGATATATTTCAGGATAATTATATAATTTTTAAAATTTAGCATTTAAGATATCCGAACGCAAGAAGAGCACTTTTTCAGAAAAAAACGGTGTAGACAAACTTTAATCTTATTTCGGAGATTGAGACTAACCAAAATTACTAAAAGGAAGTCAGTATTTGAAATAATCGTTAAAACATATTGAAAATTGTCATTTAATAACGTAAATTTAAGAAAATTCTTTAAAAACTTCAAATTCGCTTCCCCAAAAACTATTAATCTCATCCAATCAAAACTTATACTTAAATAAACTACATAGTTGTCTTTATTGAATAAACTATAATCGCTTGGTTATAATCTATATTAATAAAAATGCAACTCGAAATGCGTTGCTAAGCGCAAAACTGGAGAACGGCTCGACCGATTCGGCTAATTTTTTAAAAATATTTTCGTTAAGACACGAGGATGGTTCTTACGGAGAGAAAAAATGAAAAAACTGCGAGGAAAATAGTTAAAACGACACTTTTCTTACTTTCCCGCCATAAATCTTCATTTCCTTCCCCCACACCAACAGAGTTAGATAGCAGGAAGTAATAAATTATGATTTGTTTAGAAAGAAATACGCGAAGTCAGTTGGTTTTCATTCATAGATAAAGGGATGTTTAAAAAAGAAAGAAAATAGTTGCTTTTATTATTAGTCGGTATGAATATTTAATCTATGCCTGCTCGAAATAAAGTCTGGACAGGGAAGAAAAAAAGTAACAAAGCGATAAAAGGGGTTATAGAAAGAAAAGTAGTGAAGAAAAAAAAAGGATAGAAAAGAAAAGAAGGGTGTGTGTGTCACCATTATTTCGTTTGTCGAGGCATTTTCCAAGCTGTTTTTAAACTTTCGCATCGCTTGAAAACCAATTGTGTCTTTATTTGTTTAGTGTGTTTACATTTATGAAAATTTGAATCTCATTATTCTATAAAAACAGAATTTTAGACCTTTCCCTCCACCATTTAAGTAAAATATCAATTCCGGGACAATCATTGCTCGGATAGAAAGAGAAAGATGAGTAGTACAGTGAACAGATCATCTGAAGAAAATAATACTAAATAATACTATAAATGAATTATATGATTATAAAAATTTGTTTGGTTTAAAAATATTGTGGTGAAAAACCAGTTATGAGACACAGCTACATAAAATATTAGCGAGCAAACTTTAACGAGCATTAAAACTGGCGAACCAACTGGTCGCCAAAGGCGGCTAGTTATAAATAAAAACTTTTGGAAAAATCGAAGATTTATCATAAAAATTTTAGTAAATTTATGATGTTATTTTTCAAATAGGTTTTAAATTAAAAAATAATCACTCAATATAAATTGTTTTTGTTCGTTTCATAAAAAATAATATTAGAACAAAGTCTACTAAACTTTATAGTGATATGATAATTATATTTTGAGTTATTATCATGTCAGAACATGATGTTATTTTGGCAAATGAGATTTCTGGCTTCAACAAAAATCCGTGGGTGAAAAATAAAAACTTTATTATCTGCTCGAGCTTCTCAAAAAATACAGCTTTTAATAATGCGTTGCCATTGCATTTATAAAAGCCCTGATTAAAAAAAAAATGTTAATGAGTACAGCAAATAAAACCTAGAAAAATATCATTTTGAGCACTTGATTAAAAATGAAATAAATAGGAAATGTGGCATTTTTTTAAAACAATAAATGCGAGACAAAGTTTTTTCGGATCGTTTGCAGTACTGAAGTGATTCATTCCATGAAATAATTAAAATGAATAAAAATATAATGTAACTCGCACGATCACGTGGTGCTTGGCCGTTCAAGAAATGATGTTCAGACATGATACATTGAAATATGCAGAGCAGATTTCATTTTAGTTTTTATTATTTGAAGGGAGCAACAAATGAGTAAAACTCAGTTTCGAGAAAAATGCCTTTAAAGTATACAGTAATATGTTTCAATAATAAAATATGGGCTTACATACTTAAAATTCCCCACATTTAATAGGTTATCCTCTTTTACTCCTCATATTAATCATTTAATTTTTCCCCCAATTTTTACATTTGGTAGTGAATGCTGCCTAGATTCATTTATTCTGTCTTTGTCGAGCTCAACAATGCACTTACTGCATTTAATCTAGGATACACCAATAACCATAAGGATATTCAGTAATCTTGTAAAAACTTAGTTAAGCTACATTTCAGATATAAATACCCCTAATCTGAGGGTTCGCGGCTCAACAAAGACATCTTTAGACACAAATGTTCACAAAACAACGGTGGAATTCTCATTGGCGGTTGGCATTTTGTGTTCAAAAATGTTCCGTATTTAAAACTAAATTTGGGTTTATACATTAAAGTATAAACCCAATTTTTTAACATATTTTTGACCCTTTAAATCGGTGCTTTCGGTTGCTGAAATGTCCACTTCTGATTTACATTATGAAAATATTAGTATCTTGATTTCTAATTAACGAAGGTATAAAAATAAACCTGTTTTGAATATATCAGATACTGGTTTTTGCAATAAAAAGAATATTTTAACCCTTTCGGTACGAATTTAATAAAATTCTCATTGCTTTAAACGTTTTTAAATGTCCCGTCAGTCTTGAAAGGTTTAAACAATCATACCAGAAACGTCGATTTTTGGCAAAAATCGACGTTTCCAACACAGTCGGATACCTTAACATTTTTCAATTACTTTAATTCAGTCAAGACTATGAATATTTTTTAAAAATAATTTTTATTTTTAACCTGACATTCTTTCTACCCATTTGCTTGATCTGTAAATACAGAAAACAAATGCCGATGTAATATCAGACAAATACTGTTGTTGTTTCTTATGACACTTGCCATGGGCAAGCTCGCTGAGGTAGTCAACGTCTCTTGTTTTGTAGTAGCACCAACTAGGGCCAAGAGTACGACTTTTCCTACTCACTCATCACATTCGCTTGCACAGCCCCTTTTTGTAGGGGGGGACATTCACGCACGTGACAGTTAGAACGCAGAAGAAGAACTATCATACCAGAACCGAGACTCGAACCGGGAGTCCCACATCATGGGGAAAACAAGCTACCCTTAAGCCATGACGCCGGCAGAAAAATACTAACTCAGACAAACCATACGTTAAACATAATCAAGATGTGTTGCTTCTAGTTAGGAATAAGAATCAATCACATGTTGTTGTTTTTTTCCTTCTAAATTTTGAAATAGTTATTATTTATTGATACTTGATGTTTCAATCTTCTTTAATCAAACAATGCTTAGTTTTTTTAAATGGCGTCACAAATAACGAAAGCGAATCCATTCTCATTTTGGAAGCTCGTATATCATATGTTATCCAAGAAATACTAATGACAGACCATTTATTAATTGTCAGAGAAGAAGATGTTGAAAGGAATGCAGAAGTTATTATTTGTTACAAATTGAAGTCAAACTTTAATCTTTTTTGCAATAATGCCGATAAAATTTTAATCGGAGATCTTTATTATTTTTTTATAAAATGTGCTTCATATCCTCATGATAATTTATTCTGTGGCTCTCCTGTGATATAAAGAAGAAAAATTTCAAAAATGAGACAAGTTTTTGATGACATTTATTTGATGAGCAAAATACAGTTTATAATTTTTTCAATTTCTACTATTAGCTCACACTCTCCCTTTATCTATCTATCTATCTATCTATCTATCTATCTATCTATCTATCTCTCTATATATATATATATATATATATATATATATATATATATATATATATAATATTGTCGTCAATACACGAGGAAGATTCTTATAGGAAGAAAAAAAAACCAGAAAAGTTGCGAGGAAAATAGTAAAAGCGATACTTTTCTCACTTTCCCGCCAAAAATCCTCATTTCCCCCCTCGTCCCGCCAAATGAGAAAGACTTCAATTCCCCCCCCCCCACTTTAACGAGATTAGGCTTAACATGTTTTCGACCGTTTAGTTCAAACGATTCTGTTTATTTTCTTAATGTGTGAGGCATTTAAAACTTACCATTGTTAATTAATCAAATTTTCGGATTCTTGTTGAAGTACTTTCACATTAAAATAATACAGAATAAAGAAAATTAAAAATTTGTTTTCTGTTTTGCATTACCCCAACTGGCGCAAAAAATTCAAGCATTTTTTCTTACCTCAATTGGTGGTGAATCCTCAATTGGAGTTGAAAATTCAAAGTTAGTATAATTCTTTGATCAATTATTATAGTTAGTGTAATTATGAGTGATAGCCTGTTTGGCAGGGCGTTCGATTCGTATTCTCTGAACTGCGGGTTCGAATCCGCAGCCGAAGACTTTGTGTGAGTGTGAGAGAGTGTCATGGATGCTAAATCTGTCGTGATCTCAAAGTCCTCACTGTCGAAAGTAATTCCACTGGGGGTATTGGGTTAGAAGTGATCGTTTTCTGTTCCAGATCTAAATTACGATCTGTGGATGAATGAATGAATTGTGTGAATAAAGGCTGCCCTGTACAAAAGATTTATGACGTACCTGAGCTAGATGCCAGATTTCTGCCCTTGGGTGCTCAGTTGTTCATACCCTCAAAAACTAACCTAAATTCGTATCATTTTCCGATCTGGTTCTTTGAACTGTTTTATGAAAATTAAGCTGATTAACCTGCACTTCCGTGTTCGGTGGGGGTTGATTTGCGGCAGCTCATCGTTATATCCGAATGGCTTCGGCCGGGACGGAGTATACCTATGCCATACCCTCAAAAGCTATCGCCAGAGGGGGGCACCTCGTAGTTGGGGATGAGATGCTTCCGGTATGGTGGTTGGATCTCGCCAACCCGGTGGGTACACAAATAGGTGGGGGTTAGGTTACTTCCATCGATGACGGGACGGACTTCCTTCGGGGAGGGTTGCACCGTGTCCGGTGAAGGCTATTAGGATTTAACCGCAGTTCCCGCTGATCGCTGTTGTGACGGTCCAGTCATTCAGTGCTGATGGTTGATCCGTGTGCCTTCGCGGCGGATCAGAGAGTCTGTTCTATGACTACCCTCAAAAGCTACTGCACCCTGCTTACGTTGTAAAGCGGAACACGAGAACAACAACAATTGTAATTAGTTAATAAAAAGTAACTAAGATAAAAAAATTTCTTTGTTGACTTTAGTAGGAATTGGTTTATTTTTTTTATATTACTTGTTTCTGTTCCAATAAAGTTTGTTGATTCATGCTTTATGCATATTATCCTCCTTAGGTTGTAAGACAGCCAATTTCCGAAATTTTTATTCTTCTAACATAAAAAGTTGGGAAGAGCTTTTTAAATATCCTTCATCTCTAAATTTTCTTTTTTTGTGTGTGGGTTAAAAAATATCGCTGGCTAAACTTGTTGGTTTTTCGATAAATACACTCCTTAACAAGACACCCTATTTGACTTGTTAAAGAACAAGCGAGTACCTCCCATCACCACCCCCTCGACTGGCTTAACAACCCGAACACATCGCATGAGCATTATCTACTTCTTTTTGCACTGATTTAAAGAGTTTAGCGGATTCCACTTGTTAGTTTTTTCACTCATTTTTTTCCCCTTCCATTTTTTGACTGGACGTTTTCTAATAAATTACGTTCCCTTTTCTGGCAGGAGATGCATGGGGGTAGACGGAAGCCCCCCTCCCTTGCTTGTTTGGTTGCTGGGATATGTTTCTTTTTCTATGTTTCTGGAGTTCTTTTTGGACATCTCCGTGGGAGGTCTATGGGATGCCGGTGAATTTATGGCGACAGAAATTGTCTAAATAGTCTGTAGATCTGGAAAACGGTGTTTTGCATAAAATTTGCGTTTAGGTGGATTATTTCAGACGCTTCTGAATTGCTGCATTGTTAGAGAATCTGCTGCTGAGATTATCATTTTTTTAATGTCCATAGCAAGTTAATTCTTTGTTGTCTAGAATATAGTTGAGTAAAACTAGTTGTCAGAATTGATTGCTTCAATGATATGAAGATAATCTTGCTAACCAAAGTAAAACTTACTCATTTTCTACTTTTAACTACATATTCAGTACTTTTAAACCACAATTATTTGAAGCTTTCGCGCACACTCACCAATACATTTTTTACTTCCCCTTCTTTGCGTGAATTTCTGGGTTGTCACAAATCAAGTGGCTTCACACTTGATTTGTGAAACCACCAATATCTTGTATAGCATAAATGAAGTTACTAATACAGATATTTACATGGATGGACATGACAGTTACAAAATATTGATATTTGTCAGGAATCAGGTAATTTTCAATTTCTACTATTACACACTTTCCCTATATATATTTTGTTCCAATTTTCAATTATTAATAAAATATTTTTTTCACTCAGGTTAAAAAACATTTTTTTAAACTTGAAGTGGATAACACTCGATCTGAATACAGTTTTTTCAAATATTCATTCACTCATTACATTTAAATCATTTTTAATATTTAGACTTTTAGCAGTTTGCAATAAAGCTGGAATCAACAGGCAGTAGCTCAATCGGTAGTAAGCATGGTTTTTAGTATTTTTCGCGTGAAGGTGAAGAATGCGAGTTCAATTCTTGCGAAAATCAATCATTTTTTGACAAATTATTTACATTAGTTGTAATTACTTATTGAAACGAAACTAAAATAAAAAAAAAAATTGTTAACCTAAATAGAAATTGATTTACCTTTTTTTTATATTTCTTGTTACTGAATCAATCTTGAAAATACGTATTTTGGACGCCTCTTTTGTTGACCGATTAACACTAAAATTTAACATGATACTACGGTTGTAGTTACGAGATAATATATCAATTTCTATTTATTGACGGAATGTCTTTATTACATTCATAATCATGTAAAAGTCTGTTTCGTGTATTTACATTCATATATCCATAAAAGTATACTTCGTGTTGTTAATTCATAAACATGTAAAAGGATGTTTCCTGTTATTACATTCATATTTCCATAAAAGTATGCTTCGTGTTATTACATCCATATTTCCATAACAGTATGCTTCGTGTTATTACATTCATAAACATGTAAAAGTATGCTCCTTGTTTTTACATTCATATTTCCATAAAAGTAGGCTTCGTGTTATTACATTCATAAACATGTAAAAGTGTGCTCCGTATTATTACATTCATATTTCCATAAAAGTATGTTTCGTGTTATTACATTCATAAACATGCAAAAAGTATGCTTCATGTTATTGTATTCATAAACATGTAAAAGTATGATCCGTGTTTTTACATTCATATTTCCATAAAGTATGCTTCGTGTTATTACATTCATATGCATGTAAAAGTATGTTTCGTGTTATTACATTCATATGCATGTAAAAGTATACTTCGGGTTATTACATTCATATTTCCATAAAAGTATGCTTCGGGTTATTACATTCATATTTCCATAAAGGTATGCTTCGTGTTATTACATTCATAAACTTGTAAAAGTATGATCCGTGTTTTTACATACATATTCAAGTAAAAGTATGTTCCAATCATTACATTCATATGTAAGTATGCTCCAATTATTACATTCATATGTAAGTATGCTCCAATTATTACACTCATGTAAAAGTATGCTCCGTGTCGTTGCATTCATATTGAAGTAAAAGTAAGCCCGAATTATTACATTCATATTCACGTTAAAGTATAAGCTGTGTTATTATATTCATATGCGTGTAAAAGTATAGACGGATAAACGCTTAATTGATTGAAAGATTTGGTTTAAAATGTTACAAGAATCTATATTTTAGATGTTAAAACGCATAAAACGCAATTAAAATCTCTCTCTCTCTGTATATATAT
>JAOUZG010019009.1:0-10042 GCA_026289955.1 Argiope argentata | reverse complement strand
CTGCATATAATTTAGAAAAATTAATTTGAAAACTTTTAGTTTATTTCTTATAGTGAAATTTTAACAAAAGAACTAAAATGTGCTGATTCCCTACATTATGAATTGAATACATGATTGAATAATGCGATATAAATTACATTATGACAATTCTGCTATAAAAATAAAATACCTTTTTTACCAATATATTTTTATAATGGAAATAAAGTAGTTTGATACCAATTTTATATGTAAAATTTTTCATATAATGGCTATCTTGGTGTTTCTCAAGTTTCCGGTTTAAATCTAATCCTAGTTCGACTCTTATCATGTATCGGTGTTTTCAGCAAATGTTCATCGAAATGCATTTAGTAAAGAATTTCCAAATACTCATTGTTGACCTTTGAAACAGTCATTTGAAGCTTATAAAGGGAAATAAAAATTTGCAGCCAAATGGCAACACGATGCATTATAGGGTTAAGTTTTGCAGTCATCAAGTTCACTGGTACTGGAACAACCATTATAAATTTCTAAAAATACATTTCATTCAAGATTAGATTTTAGAAAATCTACAAATTTAATTATCAGTTCATAAACCAAATTTCATCCGTTCAGTTGAAAGCATTTTTGAGTTATCGAATCTACAGTGAAATAGTCAGACAGACATAATTTCAAAAAAGTATATTTTTTTGGAAGTTCTGAAACTTGATGATTCTTTATAAGCTCGGAATTAAATTTTTGGTTGATTGCAATATTTTCTTAAGTATATGAAAAAGTAAACATGATTGTGAATTTTTATTGAAATCCATATGAAACTTTTACATTGGCAGGTGAATAATTTGAAGTAGACAGTTTATAATAAAAACCTTAATTTTTAAATATTTGAATTAATAAATGAATCTAAAAATAAACTAAAGAGAAAATAAAAAAATTCAAACAAACGATGCAAAATAAGAAGATTTATTTTAGTTTTTTAAAAGTAAGCAATATTAATAAATAAAATAAACAATTATAAATATAATTAATGATTTTGAAAAAAAAAATTATCACCTAAAATTTTATTTTTCATTTTCCGAATACCAAATAAACACTCAGATCACTTATTTTATATTAAAATCTTCCTAATTATTTGGAATTTTTTGCTATCTAATTAGAATTCACATTCCTTTTCGAAAATATGATATCCAACTAATTCAGCTAAGAATTTATAAAATAATAAAGTTGTTTATGCATTATGTATAATTTTTATCTCACATAATTACATGTTTGAAGAATTTAATAGTAATTTGAATTATTATAATTTGATTCCTGAAGGATGAATGTCTGCAACGGTTAATTACTCAAAAGTAAAAGTTTAATAAAAATAAAATGAAGTAAAATTAAAAAATTGCTACTTACAGTTTTCAAATAAAACGAGGAAATTTATAAAAAATCCATTGCTATTAAAGATAGGGGAGTTTAAAATTTACAAATTTATTTGCGCATTCTTAAATAGAAAAAAAAAAAACAGATTTGATCCTCACTCCGTTTCAGATTAAATATATGATTAATTGATTATCCGCTAATGATTTAATTTTCGATAATATTAAACACAAAATAAATAAACTGAGTGTTATGGTAAATTTTAATTTTCAAAGCAGTATTTCTAACTTTCAAAAATGGAGGTTTAATCTGCATTTAATTAAGATAAGGTGTTTTATTTCATTAAACATTTCAGATCGTACAAATAAGTTACAGACATCAAAAACGCATTTTTATTAAATGTTTTCCAATAGCTGAAATTCCTAAACTAAAATGAATAACATTTAATCATTTCTCATTTATAAACACTTTTTTAAATTGAAGAAACAAAAGTTATCGATAAACAGAACAATTAAAATTCCATAAGGAAAGAGAGATTAGTGAAAGAAAAATTTAAAACTTTCATTCAGAAATTATCTTTTTATAGTTCGTGAGAAAGTTTTAATTTCTTTATAGTTTTAAAAATACTATTTTTTATTTACAGAAATGCGCAAAATCTAAGTAATTGATTATATAGCTTAAAAAATAATTCATTATTTACTACATTTAAATTTGTTTTTTTGTTTTTGATTAAACAATCTATGATTTTGTTATTTAAAATGTATAAATGCATAAAGCATTGCAGCTGAAGTTACAATCACGAAAGCAAAAGCTTGATAAAATGCATTTTTTGTGCCATCAATAGAAAACGATTTTTTAATACCAAACGATTAGATACAATATTATTTCTCTAAAAGTGCGTGAACAACTCACTTGTGGAGACTAATTGATTTTCAGACGGTATTATCACGCGAGTTGAATTTGAATACGGTTGTCAGTATTCAGTAATGATTCGCTAGTATCAAACTCTTTTCAACAAGTCAGATAAAATTAACGAATTGGAAAAAAGAAAAAACGCAAGAATAAATAATGGGAATTTCTTTCTTATCCATACGTTTTAGCAAAATTTTTCGGTAAATGAATACGCCCAGTCGTCTAGATTTAAAATTCAGAATTATTATCCTGTTTCTATTATGCAATAGCATATAAGACATGGTACAGATGCTTTATTTTCTCTTTCTGTCTCTCATTTTATAGAGAACAATTTCAAATGAAGTAGTTCTTTTTGGTACAATTTGTAATTCTTTCATTTATAAAAATGGTAATAAAAGAGAATTATTAAATTATAGGCATCAGTATATGTAAAATTATAATTACTTAAGATTTGATTACTAAAAATTGAAACAAATCGATTGGTTCGCATCATGACTCATAATTCTAAACGCTTTGTCCTATACTCATAAGGCTGAATGTCTGTATATACATCAGCAAAAATGTACTCTTTTCACATTTTTATACATGTTTCTATGTTTTTCCCCTCATGCTATGAACGTGGAATTTTTTGTAGAAAATTCGCTCTAAGAATAAAAAAAAAAGAATATGAATCAGTATGTGCTAGCACAATTAAAACAATGGAATTTGAAAGTGGACAAGTTTTGATTGGACTGATTTAATACAACATTGTCTTTTTGATATTAAATGTACATATCAGAATTCATTGTCGTTCAAGATGATTGATTAAAAAAATTAGACCATTAAAAAGATTTTTACAAAATTTCATAGACATCTGCAGCTTTTTTGGTTTATCGTGGCTTTTTTAAACGGATTTTTTGCAAAATTTTATATAAATTTTAAAATTTTGGTATTAAAACCAAAATTGAATTCTATGTAAGTAGGTTGTTACTTTGGAATTTATTATGTTGAAAGACAAATAACTATTTTACCAAATATGATTTCTTTTAGACCCAAGGAATTCTTTAAGATAGAGATTCATCAAATGAAACAAAACATAAGATGAGTATTTTAATCATGACTCTATAACAAACTGAAAGAAATATATAAATACTTCTAATCGGAAACTTGCATCTATGGCTCTATATCAAATAGCACGAAATAGACAAACAGTTCAATTGACCGAATAATGAAACATTTTATGAATAAATTGACCGAAGAAGTGTTTTGTGATTAAAATTGACCAAATAACGAAGTTTTATATTGCAATACTTTAGGTCAACTTATGGAAACCACCAAAATTTAGATGTTGCGTACATTGATTGATATATATCCTTATTCCAGTCTTTGAAAAGTTATAAAACACTCTAAAATAATGATACTCAAAGCTTCATAATTCCTTCAATCTCAGAAACTCGATATTTTAGTTGTAAGAATATGCAACTTATTCTGTTTTTCTCAATTTTATCCAACGAATCTAATAGAACGAGGTACTAAATAAAATTTAGAGATTTTTTCAAATTTTCTCAAATTTTATATCAACATTTTGAAACGACCAACTTTTGGAGGGATGGTACCTACATTGATTGATGAGTCTTCCGTCTTCCTTTATTCTAATATTTCTAAAATAATGATGATTTTTTTCACTTTTTCTCAAATTTTATGGCAACATATAGAAACGACCAACTTTTGGAGGGTTTGCCTCATTGATTGATGAGTCTTCCTTATTCTTTGATTCTGGTATTTCTAGAATAATAGTGTTCAAATCTTTGTTAATCGGTCAAATGTAGAACTCGACATTTTAGTAGCAGAAGTTTGCAACTTATTTTGTTTTTCTTTTACTTTATCCAACGAATCTAATAGAAAAAGGAACTAAATAAAATTTAGGGATTTTTTTATTTTCTTTTTCAATTTTTGTCAAGTTTTATGTCAACATATCGAAACAGCCAGCTTTTGTAGGGATGCTGCCTACATTGATTGATGAGTCTTCCGTGTTTTTAAATTCTGGTATTTCTAAAATAATGATGCTCAAAGCTTTGTTAACGCGGTCAGTCAAAGAACTTGACATTTTAGTTGCAGAAGTTTGTAACTCATTCTGTTTTTCTTTATTTTATGCAACGAATCTAATAGAAACAGTAACTAAATAACATTTAGAGATTTGTGATTTTTTTTAAATGTTCTTAAATTTTATCTCAACATAATGAAACGATCAACTTTTGGAGGCACGCTGCCAACATTGATTGATGAGTCTTCCATATTTCTAAATTCTAGTATTTCTAAAATAATTATACTCAAAGCCTTGTTACATGGTCAGTCACAGAACTTTACATTTTAGTTGCAAGGATATGCATCTTATTCTGTTTTTCTTTATTTGATCCATCGAATCCAATAGAATCAGGAGCTAAATAACATTTAGAGATTTAGAGATTTATATATTTTTAATGTTCTTATATTTTATGTCAACACAATGAAACGACCAACTTTTGGAGGGATGCTGCCAACATTGATTGATGAGTCTTCCGTATTCCTTGATTCTGTTATTTCTAAAGTAATGATGATGTTCAAATCTTTGTTAATCGGTTAGTCGCAGAACTTTACATTTTAGTTGCAGAAGTATGTCACTTGTTGCCATTTCTCTAGTTTATTCAAATGGCACTTTTCTTAAAAAGCAGTGATAATCATAGATTACAGTTCTTCCGTTGTCGATGGTGTCTACGAATAATAAATGATTGTCTCCAGTGCCTGGCCGGTAAAGCGCAACTATCAACGATCTGGTATGAAAATCGGTAACCTAATAACAGATTCTGTCTTGAATCACTGGTTTTAGTCCGTTTTCTGTTGTTTTATTCCAGCGAACAAAATGAATATTTCATAGACCACTTGAGCATACACATAAACAAGGTTCCAGTCACGGAAGAAATAATAGGTAACAGGGAACTAACCACATGTTTTCCTGTTTCCAGACAATAATTGATTAAAGTTAAAGCTCAAAGGCAATTGCGATTTTCTGCCAGAGTGAGAAATTGAAAAAAAAAAGAAAGAAAATCAGACGTAATTGATCACCTCTGGTTAGTGATATCGAATTGTTTTATTCGTCTTTGTTTTTAAAACTATTTTTCAACTCTTTGAACACGAAAACATAACTATCGATGCCTGATTACTCACCGCATACAAATGCACAATTTAAAACAATGTTGTTTTGTTGGCAAACTTTCACTAAATTGCATGATACAAATATTTAAAGAAAGTCTCTGTGGGTTGGACTCTCAAAATCGATAATCGTGATCGATAATTGTGACAAGAAATCATTAAGAAAAAAATTCTATGAAAGTTTAATTTGATTTTTTAATAGAAATTTTAGGTTTTCCTCCATTATTTTAGAGTATATCGTCTTACAAAAATAGTTTTCCTGCCAGTTTAAAGTACAAAGCGTTTATCTTTATAATGTTACTAATTATATTGTTGTTTGCCAAAGACAAGCTAGCTGAAATAATCAGCGATTTAAGCCTAATCGGCATCTCTTGTTTTGTATTAGCGCCAACGAGGGCCAAGCATACGACTTTAGCTACTCACTCATCACATTCGCATGCACATCTCCTTTTTACAGGGGGGCACAGTCACACACCTCACAGATAGCACACAGTAGAACTACCATGCCCGAACCGGGACTCGAACCCGGGACGTCCTGATCACGGGGAAGACGTGCTACCACTATACCAGGAAGCCGACACTAATTATATTAATATAAGTTTCTGTTTTACAAATTTTAACTATTTTTTCAAAATGTTTTTTAAGCACATGCAATTTTTAAAATAAATTTTAAAAATATTTGTAAATATGTTTTACTACAATATTTTTATGGTTTTAGTTGATTAATTGATATATACTGTGGCACGTCGCGAATAGATTAAATATATTTTAAATGTATTCATTCACAATGCTATTAATGCATTTTAATCAAAATCAAAATAAGGATATTATCTTTCTTATTTTATTTTTAAAATTTACCAAAAACTATCATGCTGAAGCGATGTAGATAATGAAATAAGGATATTATAATGTGAGAATATGACGTTTTGATTAAAAGGTTTTGATGTCTCCGAAATTTACGGGTTAAAAATATTTTTTACCCGTTTTTATCAGTATTGCTTTATTATTACGTATGCTTCTTTGACAACAGATGTTTTTTTAAAAGATTGACGTAGAACTATGACGTAGTAGATATTATTTCATCTCAAAATCGGTGGAGCTCCTAAATTTTGTTTGCCAGCTAGAAAAATCGAAAACGAAAGTTAAAAAAAATTATCATTATATATGTAATATATATATCATACTAGCAGTACCCACATGGTGTTGCCCGTAGTACAGCATCCAAGAAGAAAAATTAGCTTTAAACTTAAGTCTAGCCTCCACCTAATATGACCTAGGCATGTTAAGCAACATCAAACAAACCGAAATCATATGTTAAGAAATTATCAAACATAGCTGCAAAATAATTTTTATAGCACAAATTAAGAAATATTTAAGCTGTTACAAAGGTAAAAATACGGTATGTCTATAGACAAAACACAGAATTTCATTTCGAGGCTGGATATACTTCTTTTCGGCATAATGAGTTTTGAATCACTGTTTCAAATCAGACGTAAACAAAGAAATGTATCTCATATGCATACCATAGCTTTTGCTATTTGCACGTGAGCAGTTTGAGGTTTTCATGCATACGCGGATGAATTAAAATCTTAGTTATAAAACTCCCTTTTTTTATTTTGATATGATTTCAATAATCTTCTCCAATAAATACTCTACGAAATTATATAAATATCTCCAATATCCGTTAACTATTTCTCGAGTTTTTGTGGCTCCAACACTCAGATGCTTTCGAGAGACTTCGTTTTACACACACACACACACACACACACACACACACACACACACACACACAAACAAACAAACAAACACAAACACACACACGCACGCACGCACACGGAGAGAGATTGAGAAGTGTCGTGATTGTATTGTTTTAAACTGGTTTAAATTGCTGGATGACTTAATTTAATTACGATTAATAATGACTTCAAAAATAATAATGTTCTCGCGTGATAATTTGAAATTTACGATCAAAAATTTCATTTTCATTTTCTTTTTTTTTGTTATTCCATTAAATCTTGTTTTCCAACTTACCTAAGACAGAGAAATTTATTTGAAGAAGAGTATCATTCAAAATTAATACTTAAGAATCTCAAAAGTCAAAAATCTGGAAGAAGCAGCTGATCGTCAAAGGCGGTTGATATGACAAAAGCAATTGAAAAGCAATATTTTATAATTTACATCAATACCTTTATGAAAAGTTCATAAAAAGCAAATATCTTCAAAATATTTGTAAACTTTTATAATGCAGTCTTCCCTTTTAAAAAAATTCACATCAATTTCTTTTGAGAATTTTGCTATGGTAATAATGTTACTCATTTTCTGTAGGTAAATAAATAGCATAAAAATCTTATACACAAGCATCCACTGCTTTTTTTAATTCTGTGAACAAGCAATTGCATTCTATCAACGTGAAGTTTTCAATTTATATTTTGCTTTATTTTATCTTTAAATAAAAAAAACTACCATGCTGCAGTATTTGGAAATTTGATATTATATATATCAAATTTCCATAACAGTTTTTGATTTTTTTTGGAAAAATAAAACAATACAAATGTGTCAAAATTTAAGAATAATTGAATGTTAAAGAATGATCATAGAATAATGAAACAACTTTTTATTTTACAAATGTTCTGTTGTAATGCTTCCGTCAAACATACACTACTAGTATAAAATCTCTTTTCATCAGCTAATTAGCACTATATTTTTCGAGTAGACTAATTTAATTAACGGTTACTTAATTTCGACCATGTTTAGATTAACTAAAGATAAACAAACAGATAGCTTTTCTTCAATTATTTAAAAAGTAAAGTTTTTCAAATTTTAACTGTTCATTTTATATACAAAAACAATTTAAGGAAAAAACATTATTTTTATGTCTTAATTATATTTGTAATCTCAAACGGACAGAAAAGGTAATTTAATCATAGAAAATAAGGGTAACTAATTCAAAATATAACAAGAGTTTAAAATATACGAAGTGGTCGTATAACAGTAAAAAATAATAGAAAAATGCTTACGTTAAACGAAAAAACAAAGATTTCGATTTAAAAAAAAGCAAAAGAAGGAATGGTCTCCTCAAAACTTTCTCGCACATTCTCTAATAAAGGTATTATCCCAGAGAACTCCTTGTATGACATTAGCGTACTATATTTATGAAATATTCATCTTTCGCTTCAATTTAACATTTTTATTGAAACTACCTTGTGATCCCTGGCGAATTTTTTGGCTATTAATACATGACATGCGGTAATTTATACCCGAAAATTAATTCCCTGTTTTAGACGCGTCTTTCCCAAACGATTCAGACTAAAATTTGATTCAGAAATACATTTGTAATTGCAAAATAACGCACCAAATTTGATATATTTGAGTAAGTCGTTACTCTTTTGATTTATTGTTTTTATATGTCTCTGAAAGTACAGACTCCCTTGTTAGATTTGGCCTATTATTGATACTGAATAGACAATTCCTCTTGACTGGATTCTAATTTTCTCTAGACTGAGTTTGCTCAAAATTTTAAAGAAATCTTGAAATTCAGTGAAAAGATCATACAATAAATTTCATCCATTTATCTCAAAGTATTTTTGAGTTATCTTTTTCAAAGATCAGGTAGACATAATGCCGATAAAATGTGGTTTTCGAACTCAGGGTTGTATTAGGTTAGTTTATTTAGGATTTTGTGACACAAAAGCCATATCTGGCTGTGCTGTGCCAAACATTTGGTTCAAGATAAAACAAGTAATATAATATAAAAAAGTTATCAATTATTTTTTAGATCTTACAAAGAAAGATTCTATTTCAGTTACTTTTTATTAGATAATTACAATTAATATAAATAATTTATCAAAAAATGATTGATTTTCGCAAGAATTGAAATCGATTCTTCATCTGCAAGCTAAAAATACTGAAATCCTTTCATCTCACCGATTGAGCTACTGCCTGCTGTTTTTAATCTTCATTAAAAATTGCAAAATTTAAACGAGTTTGAATGGTCACTCAAAACTTTCTCGCATACTTTATTTTAAATATTATTTATTTGTGGGATTAGTGTGGCCAATGAGAAGCCGAATCAATTTGACGTAAAACTAGCACACTGGAAAACAGGAAAAGAATGCGGTATAACAGAAATCTGCAAATCCCACGATTCTTTTCATAAATAAATAAAAAATATGTTCTGATATATATATTTTAAAATCAGTATACAGAATAGCTCGTTGTAAAGAAGTAGATGCCGTCTTTGCTGCAACATCGGCAGATTCATTGCCTACAGTGCCATCGTGGTCAGTTTTCGAACTCAAGGAGTTCGGAAACTTGGAGAAGTATAAAAATCTCAAGTTCAAAATTTTTGATGATTATAATGTGTTCTCTAACTTTTGAAAATGAGAACAGGAAAATTAAAAGATATTTGAACTCTAATTAGAAGCATCATAGAATAATAAAATTTTACATTTAATTTGCTTATCTTTATTTCATCTCTGAAATTTTCTGCTACTTATTTAAGAACGATGGGGAACACCAATCTAGCAACCACTCTGACATTTAGCAAGTTTACAGGTGTCAGGAAAAGATGTCGGCTACTATTTAGGGGTCTTTACAACGTTTAAAGGAGCTTTAACTTTCTGGA